>JAZGTJ010003411.1:0-35627 GCA_036877575.1 Botia almorhae | reverse complement strand
AAATATTGACACACGTGACTAAAAAACACTTCTACACTGATTATTTCTCAAGATGTGAAACCTTCCAGATGATGTTTGTCAAGCAGTTTCTGTCAGCTGTATTTGTTTTGTAACGGATAGATAAGGGACTCGTTTGAAGGAGCCTTGCGTTTGTCAATCCGTCAGTCTCAACAGACTCTTTTCAGTCATTCTGCACATCGCGTATCAAATGACGCAGCGCCGCCCTGGTTTGTCGTGTGGTTTATCATGTGCAGATTTGACATTCAGTTTATGGGACTGTAAATACATGAACACATCTAAAGTGGTTCTGAATCTTCTGAAGAGTCAAACGAGGTCGGATGAATGAGACCGCAAACTGTCACAAGGAGATAACGGACCTGGAAGTCCAATCAGCAATGAGAGAGTCTGGTTTCAGTTAGTCGGTTAGTTAAGGCTGTAAATCACAGTTTAGCTTGTTTATTGGTGCTGCTTGACTTCATTGACCAGGCCTGTCACACCCAATAGAACACCATTAAAAAAACGGACCAATTTTTTGCAAACCCACTATTAGTATCCCCACACATCTGGTATGTAACATGCAAATACAATCTGCAATACATGCTGCTTGTGAAAACAATTCTATTAAAAAATAAATTCTATTGAATGGCAATCAATAAAGAAAACTCAATTTTTGCTCCCCAATGGTACGTAACCACATGCAGCCAGCCAGCCAGCCAGCACACCCACATCCCCCCAAAAGAAAATGTTTTCTTTTAGAGTCTCAGAGCAACGAATTAATGAAAACTCAAATATAGCTGCAGTAAACACAGAGAACGTGGGAAAACAAACAAAGGAAATTAAACAGAGGAGAACTATCAAGATAAAAGAAAACTTGGTGAGCGGGCCCCATAGACACAGGCGGCCACAGCTGTGCACAGAACATCTAGGAAAGAAGCCACTAACACAGGAGCTTTAAAAGCTCATAACGACAGCAGCACAGGTGCTCCGCGTCAGCACAGAGACGCTGTCATTGGTGCAGGAGGAGATAAATCCGCTCCCTGCTGACCAGCCAATCAGAGCGATCAAGTTTAAGACACGCCCACAATTCCATGGGCCTCCTTTGCAAGATATGAATACAAAAACATTTTGTGGTCGATGTTTCAACGGTAACATTGTTTTGGAAGCTTTTAATCGTGTGTAAGGAACTAATATAGAAAGATCAGTCATGCAATCTTCGTGACTCATAAACAGATGTTTACAGTCAGATTAACCAGCAGAGATGCATCAGACCAGCCATTGAATGACCCATCACCTCATTAACAATGACATTCAGATTCATCAAAATGTATTGTTTAGCCTCGGCCCTCTGGATCTCTTTTGCTTTATTACACAATGATGGTGACTTCGATGCCATATCAGATGCTGCATGTGTATTTGATATGGAACACCTCATTTTTAATGACAACAGAGAAGCAGTGATTTCAGTGGTTTATAATACCGAACACAGTTTTGTTTTGTTTCGCTCCAGAGAGATTTGATTTCTGTTTCATTTCATATACACAAAATCTGCCCATGTGAATTATCTCAACGCATTGCTGCACAGGCCGTCATAATACGATCTGACGTTCCCTCGCTGGAATGGAGGAGTATTGAACTCTTTATTCTACAATATATCGATGCAGCGAACTGCTGAATATTTGCCTTATAACTTCAGAATGAGTTAGGCAGACAAATGATATCCTCAACATGAACTTCTACCCTGTTTACACTGGGTGGGAGAGGTACATCACATGTCAAAACTCAAGAAAGAAACAAATGTGCACACCATTAGTTCTGAAAATAAACGATACAAAAGCATGTGCTGCATTCTCGACCTTGCCAGAGGGGGCGCCATAACAGGTAACAGTGTAATTTTTATAGTAGGGGTCTTCAATCCATGAACCTGGAGTACATGGAGTTTAGCTCCAACCGAGCTAGCAGGAAACATTCTCAGAGCATTTACTAATGTTCTCTAAAAGTTCTCTCAAAGTTCTCAGTTACTAGAACATTCAAAATAATATTTTTAACGTTTTTGTTACTTACAATCTAAAGTTTTTAGCTAGGAACTCCGACCCCTGCCTGGATGACTCTAGCGGTCCCGTAGACTTTGATTGGCTGGTTCAGGTGTGTTTAATTAGGGTTGGAGTTAAACGATGCAGGACCTGATTGGAGACCTCTGATGATTCACTTTCAGAGGAATATTTTAAAAGTTAAACTGTGTGTTAAAGTTATACATAATGTCTACTCTTAAAATCAACGGTATTGAATTCACAGCCCTAATAATCAATATTAAGAGGTTTTATTTGTATTTACTAAGCTGTTGCTTTGGAAAGGATTTGTTTAGCTGTTGCGTGTTTAGACTGATATAGGTGTCAGACCAATAAAATCAGTTCTGAATGTATAACATCAATGCCAGATATTTTTATTTTTCCCTTAAACAGAAACTGTTTCACTTCTTTGAATGAGAGATTAAGATTTGGAGCGGAGCATCGTCACATCTGTGCGGATTTAAACAGCTGGCATGTTTCTCACCCGGTTCTGCTCCATCTGCCAAAGATCTATTGTGTGGAATGGAAGAAACATACCAGAGATCAAAAACAATAAGCCTTTATTTTTAACTTAAATGCTTTGGCAACTGCGCATGAAGAGAAAACTGAAAGACAAACAGATCAAGTTAACAGCTAAAAACATAAAAATTAGCACCACAAGAAACTTTAAGACCGTGAGCAACCCATAAACTATTCTTTGACTTCTTTGAATCTGATTAGTGTGCGATAGTCCGATTCAACTGTGAAGTGATAAGAAACTCCAAACCAAGTTGTTTTATCTGCTAAATCTAGAGACACGTTTCTTATTCTGCTAAACATCGCACAGATTTCCAAATGAAAGCAAAAACTCCAGACGTGCCTGTTGAAAGCTCGGGAAATGTGGAGCTGCAGTGAAGTTCAAATTTTGCCATCAGAAAAGAGAAAGTGACCTGCGCATGTCACACACTGATGTACATACTGTTCACCAGACATCGTACACAACATTTATGTGTCTATTGTGTGTGTGTATAATGTCGTTTAATACATCAACACAACACAGCGGGAAAATGAAAATGCATTTTTCCGTAGAAAAATCAGGTCTGTCCTTAAAACACACTTTTAAGGACAGACCTGCTATGAGCTGTACTGTGTTTGACAAGACAACAGAACTTAATCTGGTTTAATGGCTCCCTGTAGGCAGTTCCATGCATGAATATTTTAAATAGGAAGAGGAACTTCCCTTAATCATCAATCAACCTGCCGTCTGTTCAATTACCAGATTGGGATCTGAGAGGTCTGACATGCGGGATGTTGCCCTGGGCAGAACAAATGAATATACCAACCATGTGGCCTCACGGAGAGGCAAGAGGGAAACGTTGAATGTTCACCTGCTTAATTCAATTAGACATCAAAATGAAACTCTGTATTATGCGAGTAAGGTAATATATAGCCATTAAAGCCTCTATATTCCCATTCGAGTAAAAACTACAAACTAAATCGAACTACGGCGGTAACGCGAACCACATTCTTCAGTAGCGAAACAGCAGCTCGTGTTTTTAAAAGTATCACTTACGCATTTCTAGAAACTCCAGTAAATCATTGAATTCTCAGTGTCCAAGCATCAGTGTAGCTCAGTGATTCCTCAAGTGTTGCATACTATCAAGTGCTCTCCTACAACTATAGAATATTCTATAGAACTTCTACTCTCCCAAACAGTGTTGGGTAGTTTGATTCATTTTAGTTAGTGCGATCAAACTGGACATTTAAACTGGTTTAAACTCTCTTTTGGTTCAGCGCTACTTTTTTGATTTCGGTCATTAAAGCATTGATTAATTTTATGAGCGATTGTTTAGCTTATTTAGTATATTTTTACATTAAATGAAGTTTTTTAATGTATTAAGTTGACCAGCATGGTTGATTTGGTTTAAATAGTTAACCAGTCTGACGAGGTCAGAGCACCAGCACATCAGCATCTAATGACCCAAACAACAGATGTCAGAACATGTGCACTTGATGAGTAGCAGGTGCTTTTTGTCTAGCTAACTCTGACTCTGATGGATGTAGTTCTCTAAAGCATGTGTCACATTATCCCTGTGTTACAGTTGAACTTGAGGGTTGATAAATGATGGTTCCAACCACTTCAGTAACTGTGGGCCGTATGTCATCAGTGCTTATGTTTCAAAACAGAGTTGCCCTCCCCAACTCTGGGGAACACGCTGCATTTAAGAAGCAAGAAAAAATGGGTTCAATTTGGAGATTGTAGTAAAACTCATTACACCCCTAAAAATAAAGATGCTAAACGATGCCATAGAAGAACCAATTTTTGGGACTATGGAACCCTAAAGAACCTTTAACATTCACAGAACCTGTTTCTGTTTCATAAAAGGTTCTTTAGACTATAATAGTGTATGAAGGAAATGGTTCTTTTAAGAACTTTTGACAGAACGGTTCTTCAGGGAACCGAATGGTTCTTTAGGTTCTTCTATGGCATTGCTGTGAGAAGCCTTTTAGAAACCTTTTCGCGGCGCTTCAGTTTAACGTTAAACACATTTCTTTCTTTTGTTTTCATTGTAAAACAGTCGTGAATATCTCGTCTTTCATTGGCACATTTACGCCATCACTGAAGGAGTTGTGCTGGATTATCATCAACCTGACAGGGGCGTAAATCTGTCATTATTTACTCGCCCTCATTTCATTCCAACCCAGATTATTTTCTATTTTCCGTGAAACAAAAAAAGCAAATGTCAGGCAGAATTCCTTGTATGGAAACCGAGCCACTGTTTTCCATACAAGACAAGTGGACAGTGAATGCCAGACATGAAAGTAGTTCATATGACTTCAGCTCTATGTTCCAGCTCTTTGTGTGATTGATTTGTGATCAAACACAATAAAATTTAGGTCACTGCCTTCACATATATTCAAACCTTCCGCATCACGATTGATCATGTGACACGATGACTTTTAATCCATTGCAGCGAGGTTTATACTGAACAAAAGCCCAATTTAATTTGACATTTTAATTTGTCTAAATTCGGGTCTGTTTCTTACACAAAGCACAAATATACTGTAGCCCATGTGTCATGGACTGTACTTTTGTGATGGCTTTATGGTGTAATAAATCACTTCTTTGCACGGAAAAAACTCCTTCAGACATTCAGCAGTTATCTGATGTTCCACTGAAGAACAAAAAACAACACATGATCAGAACAACATAAGGGAGAGAATATGCTTATGTGATTATTGGTAAAGTTTAGGAGAAACATCTTTATCCTTTAGGAGGAACATCTTGCATCGGCCAAGACTTCACTAAATATCTGCCTGATATTGTGTAGTGTTCTAAAGCACCTGAGATGCAGGAGAAGACCTCTTATATTGTGAGGACCTGACTGAGGTTCTAAAGCATCTGTCCATTGTTAGCAATTCAGCTGTAATGCCATCAGAAATGGCATTATCATGTTCAGCTGTAAACTGAAGGATTGTGCTTTAAACCACAGTCACACGGTTTCCTCAGTTCCTCTTGCATGTGGTATCTGTGTCAGAAGAGCCGCAAGTGAAATTTAATATCCCAGAGTTCAGAGCACCTTCATCAGAACATGTGCGTCAAACCACAATATCTCATTCATGTAGCGCTTCCATTTTCCCTTTTAAACAGCCACGGGTGAGAAACCGCAAGCAGGAGATCACGGAGAAGCAAACGTCACAAGTAAAACAAAATACTAAAACGCGTAAAAGAAGCAGATTCAGGCGTGATGTCTTCGAAACCTCCAGAACGTGCGCTGCCAGTTCAACGTTTGTTTCCGTAGTAAAACTTCACCAGGCAGAAAACATTGCTGAGTTTCATTGGTCATGAGGAACCGAGATTCTCCTGGCCCAAATCTCTCAAATAAAGGAAGAGTCATTGGGTTATTGTTTTTGACTCGAACGCTGGTGGAAAGGTCAGCGTGTGTATGACGAAACCAAACAAATCGTAAACCTTCTGAGGTTCCGATCGAACCCGGAGCTCCGCTCATAAAGTCATGTTCACACACAGTCAGTCGTATGAACTGCTGAAAATCAAGACACCCATGAAGAATTTAAACACATCTTTATGACGAGAAGAACCACAGCTGGAGCTGTAACATCTTGCAACATCATGACTGCTCCAAAATAATCCCCTCAAAATGATCTGATATAACAAGGGTTCATTCACAATGTAAACATACAGCCTTACATGCTACAAAAATCTTCATATATTTAATTTAAAATGTGTGTTATATGATTTTGCATGATTTAAATGGCTAATGTGAAGCATTGTAAGTTGACTCGGATAAAAGCATGTGCTACATGAATAAATACAGTAATAGCTGTGAGGTGATTTAAACAGTTAAAGTTTTGGTACGTTGGTGAATGATTTACTCCTGCCTCAGTCTAACAGGTGCAGGACCCTTTTATGTGTGTTACAGTATAAAGGGTGTCTCAAAGGTGAGAAGTGCTGGAGCGTTTTGGCAGGTCAGTCGTGAGCTGAACTTTCATGACCCACAATATCTCATCTGTCTCCTGCAGGAGTGTGAAATGAGTTCAGTCATAAGATCCGCAGGTCCCCACAGACCCCACACACACTCTCAGCACCTCCACAGCAATTTATCTGGATATCAGAGAATAAAATATTATAAGTAACATGTAGATCACAAATATTTCATTCTGAATGCTCTATGTTTTTCCCTGCATGTGTTGGGCAACACACTTTGGCCGTTCTCGGCTGTTCTTGGCTGCTCTCGGCTGCTCTTTCTGACCTCTTTGCTCTGATGCTTGAATCAAATCTCTGATGTCAAATTATTTGCCATTTAATGGTTTGTGCACTACAGAGCGTGAGCCGTCCTCGTCTCATTCCTGTTACGCAGAACCTTCTGAACTGTTGAAAACGAACAGGCTCGTGTTGTAATTTAAGGACGTATTCCCAGCTAACATTATCAGAGCATTGGCTAACGTTCCCTAAAAGTTTCTCTCACAGATCTCGAAAACGTTCTTGCAGTAGCCTTAGTAGAACTGTTTAATGTTATATATACTAAAAACGTTAAAAAAGTTTGAATAACGTTCTTATAACCAAGCCATAACGTTAATATAACATTATGCATCCTAAAAACTGTTCCATACATTAAAATCTAAAAACAGCTCCAAAGAAAGTTCTAAAGTGTTGCTCCAAGAGCATTTTGAATACTTAATGATTAAATAATAGCATGTTTAATGTTTTTGTTACTTAACAGAAACGTTAGGGTAACATTCTCACAACCTAAAATTGTTAGCTTGGATGACAATGTTGAAGAACATTAGCAAACCAACCAAAAACACAACAGATGCTGGAGTTTTGAGCCGGGCAGTAGGAACGACCCCTCAGTGAGAAGGTCATGTCACCGATGGTCCGTATTACCGAACATGCGGCTACTTCAATAATAAACAATGTTTACATTAGCCCAATCTTTTCCATCAGTATAATTATGCAGTGTAGTGTGTGTTTTTTTTCAGTGGTTACAATCCACAATATTCTGGCTTTGACGAATGCTGTCAGTTATTGTATCCACATGTTCAAACATCCAATAGGCTACAAGCCATGTGTTTCATCTGCTAATCATTAAACTATGACTGGCATTTTTATATTAGAGCAGAAGAACTGGAATCTGGAGACTGGAATCTTCACGGCCTGAATGTGATTCAGAGGTCAGATCGGAAAATTCGGCAGTCTTTTCGCGTTACATCACTGTCACGCTGAGCCATCGGCCACGTCAAACCAGCATCATTACCAGAGGAAGTATCAGTTCATCAGATACAGCTGTGTCAGTGTAAACATTCCTGCCGGAGAAATAAAAGCTTTAGATAATTAGAACGGATTATATATGCAGATAAACACACACCTGTGACCGCACGTTTGGCCCGTTGCTACATTGCTTGGCAACAGTAAACGGTGTGTACAGTTGAACTGTATTATTTAAAGGGCTGTATAACTCGATGGAAGAATGAACCAGCTTACAATGTTAGGTTGTAAGAATGTTTTCTTAATGCTGTATTAAAGTTACTGCTTGGTCATAACGTTGTTCAAAGGTTTTTTAATTCTGCAACATTTTTAAAACGCTCCACGCACATGTTCAGAATAACATTTTGATACATGTTAAAAAATGTTCTGCTAATGTTACTGCAAGAACATTTTTAATGACTTTACGAGAACTTTAAGAGAACATTAGCTAACGCTCTAAAAACCTTCCCTGTTAGATGGGAAGTCACGTGAGGTTGTTGGTTAGGAATAAAACATTCGCTATATAAAGTACATAAGAGCAAATGAAGTGTTGGTTATAGCTGCATTCTGAATTGCGTCGGACTGCGTTGCATGCTGCATTTGTGTCGCATTGTGGCAGGGTTTTAGGGTTACAGTGGGCAGTAGTGTAACTGTTCTATAGAAATGTTTCTCTGTTAGTTCTACTGACTAATGCACGGTGGAGCAAAAATTTAACTTTGACCAGTGAATTAAACTGTCATCTTGGTTATAGCTGCCTGAATACTAACACATCTTCTTTAATGACAGACATTTGAAGAAAACCTGGAGTCCTGAGGTTTGTTATCACCATGGTAACAGGTACATATATATATATATATATATATATATATATATACACACACACGTTTAACATGATCACTGTGTTTACATACTTACATAAAGTATCTTTATAGCCTTACGCTGGTTTTTCCATGGTTGAGGGGTTTTAAGAACACCTTACTGTGCTTGTGTACATAAAGACTGTACAGGCAAGCGCAGTTCAGCAAGAATTTCCATCTTGTTTTATTTAAGCACTTCGCTCTCTAATTCAAAGAGTGAAGAAAAAAGACTCCATGACAGAGTTGATTAGGTCTCGCAAGCGGATCTGAGCGGAACTCGACCCCTGCGACCGGTTCTCTGTACCAGCAGCAGCACTCGCCTCCCTCAGAGGTAGGATGACCTTTGACCTGCCTTGAAGCTTCCGTGACCATCCAGCTCAGTGATTACAGAGCATCTGTGTAACTGGATACATCGCTGCTCCTCTGGATTGTTTCTTAATTTCTTGACTTCCATTTGGACATTTTGCTTCGAGAAATGTGTGCTGTTTTTAAGGGGATGATTTTATTGGATAAAGGATAAATTGTTCTACTTTGGTTGTTCGGGCAACATCAGCTCAGACATGAGAACTGTTTTAAAGAAAGAATGAATGCGAGTTTGGATGAGTTTAAAGACTTAGACGATGACAACACTGTGCTTTCTCACTGAACTGTTGCGTTAAATGTGAATGTTATTAACTTGTTGCTGAGGTAAGAATCATGAGAACTGTATTTGTTTATTTCCCTTTAAAAATAATTTTAGGGAAGATTAACTCTAATCAACATGAAATGTTTACATACCTGCAATATTTCCAAACAGAAGAGGAAGTTTCTTCTCGCTAAAAGAGCTCAAGATTATGTGGTCTCAGGGGATATTCTTCAAACCAAGGATTTCAACTGAGGACTTATTGACCTCTGACCTTTGCCCTGTAGGGTTCAAGAGGCTGCATCAAATGTAAGCTGTTTTGATTTGACACAGTGCCCCTGAAGACCTGCAGTCAGCACGTAAAAGGATTTTCTCCGAATTTCTAGTGACGGTGGAAAAAAAACACACAAAAAAGTTCATTTAAAACTTTAACTGCGAAATATTAGCAGATAAATCAGCCTGGTCAATATTTAAGCGTCGGTTGATATATCACAACTCTAAATAGGTTGAGAATAAAATATTATACAATATACGAAGCGTTAGATAACATCATTTGCTCCAGTTAATTTCTGTCCACAAATGTGATTTGCTTCACAAAGCTCTTTAGGGGTGGCTAAGCTAACATCCGTTTAGTGAGGGTTTCTACCTCTCACTCATCTTAACTGTCTACGCAAGACAAGCAGGTTTGTTTTATTAAGTATCTGGATCGTTCTCCACTCTTTTCTTCATTAACTTGAGGCGAGTTCTTTTAAGCTTTAACTTTAATTAAAACCGATTTTAAGCTTTTTTTCCCCTCACGTCTCTCTCTGAAAACTCTCACTACAGCTGTGTCTGTACAGCGATTACACAGTGAGTAATGCTGTTTAGATTGCTGGATTATTTCAGCATTCATTCAGTGTGATCTGCAGTTTGTATCTTTCATAGATCTGCAACGATACTTCGGAGAATACTGCTGGCTGGCCGCGCGTAGGCCTGAGAGCACCGTTGAGAGATGTGCTGTCATTAGCGAGCGTGTGTGTGGCGCAACTTAGATTCTTACAATCCCAAAGCAGTTTTCAGATAAATAGACGTCCAGCCCGAACAGGATTAATAAATAAACAGGGCGGCAACCGTAAAAACCAGAGAGATGTCAGGATAAAAATCTGTGCCAGAAATCCAGCGAGCTGAACTTGCCATTTAAGATAAAACCTGTTGAGTGTTTGCCGCTCCATCTTTCAACAGATTAAATTAATGCAAAAGAGACAGCGGCTAATATTATTTGCATTTTACTCGGTGCCAACAACATATGGGTACCAAAGCTGAAATACAGCTACAGATTTTTAAATGGCACATTATAGAAGAACCGCTCTGTTCTTGATTACAAGTAGACGAAACATCTCTACAGAATCGAGTCTTTCATGTGCTATTCAAGAGTCTAACCAAAAACACTCTAGGGCCTAAAGCAACATCACCAGCCTCTGGAATATCGAATCATTTCACATACAAGACAAAAAATGTAGAAACAGCAGGATCTGTCATAAGCAAGAGTCACTCTTGGATTTCAAAGCACTGCCTTTAAAAAAAATTCAATTAAATTAGAAATAAGCCAGAACATGAAACAAACTAAATTTAAATAAAGAAAAAACCTAAATGAAAAAAAAAATCAAAAACAAATTACAAGCCAAAAATACAAAACAAAAGATACAACATTAAAATGAGCAAGAAAAAAAAATGAGTTTAGATATGTGGATTTAATTACTTTCTAGATAAAATCTTAGGGATGAGAAACAACACAGAATGTGGACCCTGTGCATACAGATGAGATGTGAAGATTGTGTGCGAGCTCTAGTGAACAGCTACAGTACAGAGTTCATCTCCAGAACCAGTTCAGAGGGGAAGATAAGGTACGAGGTACATGAGACGTAACTCGTAAGCAATCTGTCCCTCATTCTAAACAATGACAAACACAAATTCACATTCAAGACTTCATGTGTATTTATATTGTGTTGAACGTTTGGAAAAGACTTCCAACATTCATGAATAAATTTCTCTCTGTGCCTAGTCATAGATTTTAAAATCGGAACCCACAGCACAATCCTTTGTTGTTTTTCACAGTTCGTTGTTGCCTTTGAGAAGATCTTGATGAGTGTGATGTTTACTGTCGTGTGTCGGCAGGGTGATAAAGTCGTCACTGAAGGAAGCTTCTGGTTTTGGCAACAAAAGCAGCCACATTTAAACTCGGATGGGATCAGCTCGCATGAACGGTCAAGAACCAATCGAGTATAGCAGAACCGAACTGTACATACTGTAAACACAGCAGAACCAGAAAGCCATAAACGGTGCCTTTACGGACTTGTTGTGCAAATGCACAGACGCTTTTCCTGCTACACAGTAAATATATTGTGTCGTTGAGGAGACAGTAGACAAACACAAGAGAAAGTGGTGGGATTATTTTATTACATAAACGTATGTACAGTCGTATCTATGGAAATAGCAGAACATAAAACCGTATGTACAATTATTTTTTTTTTACATAGTGTTTTTACAAGAAGTTGTTTTTTAAAAAACGCAGACCGCTAATGCGCGAAGCTAACACACATATTCACATACAAACAAAACGAAGTGATGCAATACACACATAAATAAATATCGACATTTACTGACTGCGGCACAACAAATATCTCCATAAACACAGCCAAGAACATATACAGTTACATTTAAAAACACACACAAGTATTATTAAACAAAGTCTCCATTAATCGTTGTATATTGCTAACACAATCATACGAGACGAACATGAATCTAATGCCCAATTAAAGAAACAGTTCAATTTACAATCATTATTTACTCTCATGTCCACATTCCACACACCCAGCTAACGATTTTAACGTTTCCATTAAGTAGCAAAAACAAAAAAAAATGTTATTTCGAACGTTCTAGGAACATTTCACTAACAACTTAATAATAACGTTTTTCATATTATATATACCGTTACATATAACGTTGCTGCGAGATTTTGTTTATAACTTTGAGGGAACAAAGAGAGAACGTCAGCCAATGTTCTGAGAATGTTCCTTGTTAGCTGGGGAGACGGAACAACGGCCAACAAAATCACTTCCTGTCTCTCATTTCAGCTCACAAAAACATCTTTCACTCCTTTGCTTATGTCACACCTGGTGAGCAGGTCATGACATTTCCTGTCTGTATTTAAGCTTCACAGACGTGCTTTCCATGAATTGCAACTGTATGGAGAACAGCTGCATGAAGACCGTTACATAGAAACAATAACAGTGTACAGGTTTGAACGATACGAGGGTAAATAATGACAGAATGAAATGTTTGGGTGAACTGTTGCTTTAACTGAAGGTCTGATATCTGTCTGATCTGTTGTCTGATCCACTCAGCTTTCTTTCATAAAGTATCTTCTCTTTCAAATTTCACCCCGTTCTCAGCAGCTCAGATTCACACGGTTCATCAAAGCACTGAATCACGCCTTAATCTGCTAATAGAGTTTAAGAGTCCGAATTCACAAAGCTGAGGAAGGTTTTAGCAACACTGTTTGAGTCGAGCTGACGGGTGAGATTCAAGCAGAGACCTTTATAGAGGAAAAAGAAACAGTTTTGCGTCTGTCAGAGGTTGTGATGTGTCGCATGTTACTTGTTGTTTTGTGGCCTATTCAGTGTCTCCTCTGATGGTGCCGCTGATGTCGAGCTTCTGTGAGGAACAAAAACACATCAGGTCAATCTGAAATGTCCTGCTGCCCGAATATCATTCCCAAACCCGATTCAGGTTATACCTGTGAATCATTTACGCAACAGGTTTCCTGCGCCTGACGTGCGTCTGCGTGCTTTGCTGTGGCCTGCTGGGTGTCTGAAAGATCTTCATTGTCGCTGGACCTTCACCTGCGGCGGTAATGACCCGAACCTCTAACCTGTAGAACGTGGCTGGCCGGAGGTCGGAGACCACCAGGAAATGATGATCCTGAGGAACATCACAAAACAAGTCAAAACTAAAACCTTCTCTGTTTAAAAAATCAGTTTATCACACACCTCCTATCACAAACCAGAATATATAACTCTAAATGATAGAAGAGGACGCAGCTGTTATGACAGGCGTCTTTAGTTCATGTTTGTTATTAGTTCATTGGCCGTACTTCAGTTTTCCTCATTGTAAAGAATTAAATAATCACAGAGGCATTCATAAACATGTCTAATTAATAAATGAATCCAATCTGATAATGACGACGTTGTCTAACATTAACCAAACTGGCCTCAGCTTTCTCTCGAAAGGCTGGAATGAAGACATGCGTTGGAATCAAACTGGTCCCGCTTGCTTCATTCTGAAAGCAGCTGAATCTGATTTATTTCAATCTGATTGGAGTCAATTAAGGCTTCGCTGGACACGGGGATGTAAATACAAAACATAACACTGTGATTTGTGTTTCTGCTGTTATAAATGAAGTGTGAGGACGGTTTGTTCTTGGAGGAGCGTGTTTGATGGATGACTTCACCTGCGCTGCTGACTGCAGTGATGGATGAACCGCAAGCAGCTCCGAACCGAAGCCAAAAAACATCCAGATTTAACACGGACAGCAGGGAGATTATACTAATACCTCTAATACTCACAGTAAGATCACTAAAGCTCCTCGGAGCAGCGCTGTACACCGTCAGCTAATGTCAACAGTACCAGAACTTCGGTGTCAATCTGATACTAAATGAAACGGAGCAACGACACTCGTCTTTCTGCAGTTGCGAGAATGTGAGACTAACTGCATAAACGAACGCACGCTCTTCATAAACAGTCAAAACGTAACTCCTGTTTGTTTATTTGCACGTTTGCAGGAAGAACAGCCAGCTCTGTCAGTTCCTCTTGTTTATTGTGATGAAAATGACTGTAAATGTGATGAACAGCGGATCCTGACTGTTCGTTTATACCAGTAGAAGAGCAGTTAATCAGTCAAGTCCGTGATTCAGTGTTTAGAATATAAATCCTTCACTGCACAGCGCGCAGCCTCGGCGGTCTCCCGCGCAGCCGAAGAGCGTGTCTGCGCAGCGGAGACCGTGCAGGTGTGTGCATACGTCCACTGATAAATGGTGATTGTGTTGTTGGCTTTGATATGAACATCTGGGAGCATCATACAGATCATTTGTAATGTGAAAATCATGCTCCAGTTTGACTTCATATTCAGAGAAACACATGAATCTCTATATATGACTTCATAAGCAGCCCTCTGACCTCCTCATATGAGCTGTGTTTAGTGAAGGTGACTAACTAGTACTGTTACACATGCCAATGCATCAATCAAATCAACACAAGACTGAGTCATGTACATGACTGTGTATGATGCATTACAGCCTGGAAAAACATCCTCGGTTTTCCAGAGCTGCTTTATGAAGACAAAACCGGCAAAGAACATGTAAGTGTGACATTTTCATGACGATGTTTTGAGACTCTTACGGGTGGAAGAATCTGAGACTGAGAGATGATGCTGTTGGGCAGGCTGTTCTGACGGCTCTCCGTGGTAACCTCCGCCCATGTGACCTGGAAGCCTGTGATTGGCTGATCCGGCTGGAGGCGTGTCACCCTCCACAGGAAGTGAGCGGTCACATTGCCGGCGTGGAAGGTGAATCCTGCCGTTAGATTTTCAGGTTTAGCTGAAACCTTTAACGGTGCTGGAGGGAAAAAACACAGAAAACATCATGTCTGAACAACAGAATGACAAAGAAGGATTTACATATGACACAGTAGTAAAACATGGCGGTTTACTTTCAAAAGTTCTTTTCCCAAAAAGGACCTATAACATATAATGTATGTTG
Organism: Botia almorhae; assembly: GCA_036877575.1. Taxonomy (NCBI): domain Eukaryota; kingdom Metazoa; phylum Chordata; class Actinopteri; order Cypriniformes; family Botiidae; genus Botia; species Botia almorhae. Next base: position 20,541 of record JAZGTJ010003411.1, on the reverse strand, counting down.
GTTTATATATAATTTTCTGTTTTTTAAACATGTTAATATAATTTAAAATGATTTGACAAACTTTCATTTTCACATTATTGAATTGCATATCACATTAATTAGCAAGTTATCACATTTTTCTTTAATATCGCGCCACTCTAAATAACACGGTAGTGTGTTCAGGTTTTTCAAGTCATTTTATATCAGACCGTTTTTTAATCCGCATACAAGCAACAATATAAACTTGTGTTATCCCAATTAGCATTCACACTATATAAATGCAGCGAGTTTAGTGGTGTTATTCTATATGTGATCTGACATGAATCAAAACATCTGATCACAGATCAGTAGAATCAGGTATGAACTTTGCTCACTGGTGTCTCCAGGACAGGAGATGGGCTTCAGACTCTTGCTCCTGATGGTCGCGCAGGACGGCGTGAGGAAGCTGGTGCTCTCTGCTTTGGAGCGTCTCTTGGCATCGAGCGTGCGGACAGTGACTCTGTACTTGCAGGAGAAGAGCAGGTTGGGAAGATTGATGTAGTTCTCCTGCAAGAGAAGCACATTTATCAAACACTCATCGTGAAGAAATGCCAGCAGGTCACATGATCTGGATGAGTGAAACTACAACTGGATCTTTACATCTTCTGAAGACATTACATTTTAGAATAAAAAAATAACGCTGAATAACGCTCTCATAATCAAGCAATAACGTTAATGCGACATTCTAGAACTTCCGAAATAACATTTTAAACGTTCTTGTGACTTGCAAACAAAAACATTGGAAACATTAGGGAAATGTTCTTACAACCTACAATTGTTAACTGGCTTCCTGGTGGTTGTTTTATGGTATTCTGGTCTCTGGACAAGACTTTATAAATCGTTTACTTAATATTGTCTGTGTATTGTTTTAATGTGTAAATATTGTGTCATTTTTCAATTCGTATCATATATCCAACTGTAAAGCACTTTACGGTAACTACAGTTGTGTAAAATTGTGTTCAATCAATAAAATTGGAGTCTTTCCTTTAATGTGTCTGTTTTATCTGCCTGTTTTACTGTCCACTGTTGCTCATGGTTAATGTTAGAGATCTGAACTAACCCTTTAAATAGAGATCTGTGAAGAATTGCGGCTCATTGAGGGTGTGCTGCTACTTTTCTCAGTGACCATTGGGAAAAACATTCCCAAACTTCCACTGAAGAGGAATTTGAGCCGTCAGACCACGCCATTATGAGGTATGGGGGTGGACTTCATTGACCGTACACAACTACCCAAAACACCCTTGCAACCATGTAGCACACGCCCTGGCCAGCACAATCCACACTGTGACTGGATTTTGCACAGCTAAACATCCCTCACATTTTCTATAATATAAAAGTGTAAAACTCTAGTTTCAATTAAACCGGGAATAGTAGGAATGCATCCAGACTCTCACAGATGGTCTTTCAGAGGAATACTGGAGTGTAGAGGAACGTCTCTGGAATGTCTCATGTTTCCCAGCAGTCTATAGAAAGCAAATGCACATTTCCTAGCAACTAGAGCGCAGCGCGACGAAGAATGCATTGATGTGTAGGGGCAGAGACGCGCTGTGTCACACTGAAACACGCTCTGGGCTGCAGGTTAAAGTGCCGGTGGCCGACGGCCAGAGCTTGTGATGAATATAATCCCGCTTCCTGGAAATGTTGTGTTTAATACATGTGTTTTATTAGGCACCGGACCACATTTTGACCACATCATTTGAAACAACACTCGCTAATTTGCTTTCAATAATGAAGAGAAATGAGTCTTTAGTCCCGTAAGAGGCTGTTTAATGGAGAGCGAGAGGCTTGTTCGGAAAGCTCTTGGCTCGTTCGGTTGTGACTCGTAAATACACATGGACACAACAAGGATTTGTAGGATTATGGGTATGAACGATGGAGGTTATTAACGCACCTGAGTGACGGATTTCTCTGCTTCTCTGCTCTGATTGTGGCTGCAGTGCTCAGGTCTCCACTGAACATGATAACGATGCACAAACGAGTCTGTAAATGAAGCATATGGACACACACTGAACACACACTGAACACACACTGAACACGGTTCAACAGTAATTACTAGAGCTGTGTGATAAAGCTCAGGAAACGATTGTGTTTCACAGTAGCTGACACTTGATATATATTACCGTATGTGTGATCCACATTTTTATATTACTTATTATAACAGCACTCCTGCTACAAAACTTTATAAAACTCCAAAAATATCTCATATTGATACAGAGTATTAAAAATTTAACAGCAACATTTTAATGACAGAATTCCCCTTCGTGTTCCATGGAAAAATCAACAGGACACAGGTTTGGAACAGCATGAGGTTGAGTAAATAATGACAGAACGTTCTTATTTGGCTGTATTTATTCTTTAAATTCACAGCATTAATCATCATGGGAATTTCTCGGAATGTGTTTTTTAATAAATTAAAAGCTACATTGTTTCCCTCTCTCTCGCTGTTACTGAACACTACAGCCTCACTGTGTTAATCAGCCGTGTTTATGCAGCCATGTGAGTTTATTATTCATCAGGCTGAGCCGCTTGGATGTGAAATGATACTTTTCAAATGAATAATTAAATTACACTTGCTCGGTCTCATCAGAGCGACCCGACTGCGGTCAGAGAGATAAAAGAAAACCTTTGAAGGCTCTGACACGGAACTCCGAACATTTCTGGAAGAAGATAAAAGGAACCGCAGCTGGAGGGAAGAAGGAAAATATACTGTGAAAAATAAACAAAGTGTTGCGCTCGAAACGCTGCCTTCGCTGGACACATACAGTAAGAACGGCATCAAGACACCAGCAGATATGTCTGTCTGCCAAGACGCCTTCATCTGATTGGTTCTCTGTCTATGATACCCCACAATCCTGTGCGTGCGGTTCGGTGATTACATTAAATGCTAAAAATTACATTACAATATGCTAAACCACTGAATAATTTCTGATACATTAACACTGATTGAATGCTGTTATTCTGTCTGACTGAGAATCAAGCCAGTAATATAAATCAATTGAACGGTTGCCCGGCTCGCAATTTTAAGTTGCAAGAATGTTCCTGAACATTTCCAGTAAATAACAAAAACCTTAATAATGTTATTTTAAAAGTTTTAGGAACGTTCACAACGTCCAGTATTTTAGATGCTGTATTACTATTATTGCTTCAACTTTGAGTACTTTTAGAGAACTTTAGCTAACATTCTAAGAACGTTCCCTGTTAGCTGGATAACTAACATTGTGATAATGTATGGTTTTAGGGTTAGAATTAATGCCTATAGTGATTCTGACTTTATAAGTTACAGAGAAGCATGTGTTTTGTAGGGTTACGTTTTAACAAAGAATTTGGGCTAAATAAGTTAAAGTTTTGTTTCATCTGGCTGGTGAGTTGTCATGATAACCCGGATGACATGATAAACCGTGTTCAGATCATAATGTTAGGGTTGTTTTGACAGAAAACAGCTTACTTATAAGGTACCTTCATACGGCTGTCTGCTAAAGCAATAACTCACCCAAATATGAAAATACTGTCATTGTTTACTAACCCTGATGCTGTTCCAATAAAGACAAATTCCTCAGTGTGACTTCAGAGGTGGAATATACTGTAGTGTATATAGTTCAGTTTCGTGAGACATGTTTTTTCTAACTGTAAAGAAACCAACAAAAAACAAACAAAAACGTTCCCATCCACCTTCATCAGTGAACACACTCGTTTCCTCAAGATACAGGAATTAAATAAGTGTGATTAAACGATGACAAATCATTCTTTTTCGAAGGGACTGTTTTTTTAAGATAAAGAGCAGAAGTGAGATTAGTTCTGCCTGTCCTGATGCTTCGAGAGGTTCAGCAGGACGCGCTGAGTCACACATTGAGCTGCGGCTGTGTTTTATTGAGTGCTAAATTCAGCTGACATCTCCGACACAAAACAGAATGAGAAATCTCAGACTGTAACGCAACCGGTGAAAAACTCCTCGGCGTCCTCAAATGACAGAGCAAACCACCAACAACCTCAAACCTCGTTCTTCAGCCTCGTACCAGCTTCATGCATCACGGCCTGTGGAAGCGCCAAACTGATTCACGATCAGCTCAACCCGCCAAGCTGCGCTAACAGCTCCAGACGAGAAGGAATTTCCTTCATTAACACAGAACAGAGGGCCTCTCCATCAGCCTCACCAGACCTCACTCATTCTTTAAATGGGTAATGGAGGGAGTTTGGCTTGGCCGATGACATATTAGTAACATAACGCAGACCACCAAACACAGCTTGACAGGAGAGAAGGGTTTTAATATTTCCACTTGGGTAATAACGGACTCTTGAAGTAAAAGCTTCTCTGATCCTGTCAGCTTCATTCTGTGCTGCTGTTACACGACCGGATTTCAGCACTGCTGTGTCAGTCTGATGCAGCTTTAATAAATAAACAAACCTCAGGCTTAAATTTGTTTATGTTTTGGAGTTTATCCATGAAATACACTTTACATATACAACACGTGAGTGTTTCCAGAAACATTAGATGATGCAAATAATCGATGTTTTAAATCGCGTAACCTAAACGCGTGTGTGTGTGTGTGTGTGCTGGTATGTATATATGATTATATACAAATACACAAATGTGTATAATTTATACCAAGGTAAACATGATTTATGTGGACACTTGCTGTGTCCTCAAACCACACAGCTTGAAAAACACTATAAATGGTGTTATTTTTCAAATATAAATATTGTCAAAGGTCAAAGGTCCTCAGTGAGGGTTGGGTTTGTACATTTGTAAATGTAAGGGGACAGTACATTTGTAAATGTAATAACGCATGCGAGTTACAATAACCATAATATTGTGACATGAAACGTCAAATGTTATATTTATTATTTCAGTTACATATTTTCAGTACCTGCCGGTTTCTTCCAGTAGACGCGAAGCTGCAGTTGCCCATCCTGGTAATAAGGTGTGCCCACCTCCAGAGCCCCTGTGACCCTTTTTCCCCCCACGGAACCCGGAGCAGAAATCTTCCTCATCTTAGACGCCGGATCTGAACGATCATCATACAGACACCAAAGAACAGTGTGACTCAATGCATCTCACTCACGAATATATAAATGATAAATTCGCATCGTGTATTCATGATTATTATGCTGGTTTTGGTGACAGGAGTTTTAAACTTCTTAACTACAGATATTTGGAGATGATGCGGGTCAGTTTTGTCATACTGGAGTTGTTGTGATCCTCAGGGATGAACCGCACAGACGCTTTGGGGCTCTTCAGTCGTATCTGACCCCAGTAGGTTACAGCCTGAACCTCCACAGTGTAAGTACAGTTGGGCAGAAGAGACTCCAGTTCAACGGAAAGATCCGCCTGAAATAATCGCATGCAAAAAAAAACAACAACATCAGCATACATCAAAAGCACAGTTTAAAACTATAACCATCTATACCAAATAAATGAATTAAAAAATATATATATTTCAAATATAATAAGTATGAACTAATTGCTATAAATTTCAATTGTTATTTATTGAAATCACGAATGACAGTCAGATGTGTTTTTATTTTAAAAAAATATTACAACAGCATATACTGTAGAAACGGTTACTGTTAGAAACAACAAAAATTCATATTACATTTATCTGGTTATCCAGTGAAAAACATATAACCATCCTTAGAACAAGATAACTTAGCTGGCTATTTTGGTTAAACTGTTGTTTGTGTTTTGACTTCATGAAATTAAGTTTGGACTTCAGAGACTCAATAAACTGAAACGATAAACTCCAAAACGTGTTTGAAAGGGCCGAGGCATTAGAACCACATGTGTGAGCAGACATACGAGAGTGTTCTCACCCACGTCTAAACTGAACTGATGATATTAACCATCCAGCTTCTGTTTGGTTTTGGTCTTCCACTTACTGCATTCCTGGAGCAGCGGGCGTTTGATTGGATTTAGTTATTGATCGTGATAGTTTTGGCATTCCACTACCTGCAGGTTACTAACTAAACCCCTCGGGTGGTGAAGTGGAAACCAGCAGTACGTGTCAACAGACAGATCATGTGTCTTAGAGTTTGAACTCATTCGCGCTGGGTTTGTGTTTAAACTGCGAGCCTCCAGTAGCAAGTGTGACTGTCAACAAGCTGAAATCTGAAGAACATGAATTCACTATGTCAATGTGGTCAACAGTGGATGCTTCATAGGTTCTCCATGTGTTCTGTGAATTACTTGATAAAATATTGACAGAATGTCTTTAGGACTTCCTGCACCACAGCGAAAATTCAAAAGCGACGGGTTGCTTTTACCTTTGCTGCTGTTTCAATGTAAAATGTCATTTATAGCATTATATCTAACCTGTAAAATCATATGTAACCTATAGCATCATATCTAATCTGTAGAATCATATGTAACCTATAGAATCGCATCTAATCTGTAGAATCATATGTAACCTATAGCATCACATCTAACCTATAGCATCATATCTAATCCGTAGCATCATATTCATCTTGGATAAAAGTGTCTGCTAAATAAATGAAATGTTAATATCTAACCTATAGCATTATATCAAAACAACAAACAGTCTGGACACACTGAAACTATGCCTCCGAATCTAAAACCTTTTAAAGTGAAAGCAATTATTAAAATTTGTTTAGTGGACAAATACAAATCTACGTCTATCTGAATATCTTTACAAACTTCTCAGTGCTATTTTAAAATTGTCCCAGGATGCACCTCATGAAGTCTCGACTACATCATTACAATATTCCATTTACATCTCATAGTTTGGCGACTACATCGTTCTAAACCACAGAAAAAATAATTAAGTTCTGTTTCTTTGTTCTTGACTGCTGGTGTAATATGTTCTCGTAGGAAAACTCAAACGTTCGCCTGTTCAGCCGGAGAAAAACAATGAAACCCTCTCAGGGTCTGTTACACAAACGGCAGATTTAGACAGTTTACACAATGGAGGCATCACGTGTCTGTGTGCGTGTTTATGTCTCTGGTTCTGATTTCCTGGGCTGTAGTGGATCACACAGCAGTGATGTCCACACAAGAGCAAACATCAGGAGACACAAAGCGTCAGTTACCCCGTTGGTGGTCTTTCTTCTCTTTCTTTTGGAAGAAACTGGTGACTTCCCAGGAACGGTCCAACTCCAGGACACTTTAAAGTGGTGGACGGGAATGTCAGACTCCACAGGAAGGGTCCAGTTGATACGGGCCGTCAACAGCCCATCCTGGCCCACAGTGAGGTTGGTTGCTCTCAGCCCGGATGGGGTTGGAGGAGGAGACGGATCTGATGGCAACAGAACACCATCAAACATCTCAAATGCGATAAATTTTTTTCACAATGTTAGTGTGTAAAACTCCTTTCTGATATTTTACACAGATGTAACGTGTTAGCGCTGAGCTACAGGACCACTGTGCATATTAAGTGGCTGATTTTACCCCTTTATAGAAAATACAAGAATAGAACAGAAATAGAATAGAAATGAGATCTTTATACACGTTTCTTGTCTTGTCCTGTCAACGGTCCTGCTGCCTAATGATGGCCCATCCCCCAAAAAACCCAATGCAGCCAACATCCAGCGGCCATTTAGAACATTAGACAGCGGAATGAAGGTGGGGGTTCTGATGTCAATTCGTTACAAAGAAGCTGAATGGAATTTTAATAGGAAAATGAGTTTCTGTTAATGAGCTTCACCTGCTCCAGACAGCCAGACGATCAAACTGAAGAAAACACACTAAACTCCACATAAAAATTCAGCGACATTTTCACAAATTATATTTTGATGTTAGCACAAAATCAGGCCAATCCGACTGCATGCTAACCGAAGCGACCGCGTCATGCATTTTTTATTCCACAGGTCTTCTATTTACAACTTCATAAATCAAAGTCTTATTTTATTTTTTACGTTTATGATTTTTAATAAAGACGCCGGCAGTCTGATAATTACATTCTTATAATTTAACTTACAGTGGATTTTGTCCTCAAGCTTTGACATATGCTAACAACCTTATGTTGTATTTAACATCCCCTACATTTAAGACACAGGCCTTGTTTCAAACCCCAGCGAGTTGACTTGTTGTCCACTGTCTTTGTGTTGCCTTCTCTGTGCCTTAGAAACTGAACAAGAGACGCTATCTGAGAATTCAGCCTAATTTAGTGTCTGTGGGACACCTGTGATAAATGCTGTCTGTAGGTTTTGGAGCAGCGGTAATGAAACACACGCAGCCATTCCAGATCTCGTTTCTTCTCGCTTTAGAAGCTGCTCAAATGGTGGCAAAGATTTGAGGCTGTCTGGCTTTACCTCATTCCTCCTGGCAACCAAACAATCCTGCCGTGCTGTTTTACAGCCTCACAGGAGTCAAAGTTACCCTCATTATAACAATCATTCACACAACATCATTCTCCTCTCAACTGCACGAGTAAATCACAGAGCAATAAGCTTTAAAAAATTCAGCTTTAAGGTTTTTAGAGGAACACTTTACCCCCCAATTTTTTGGAGTAATGAAAACGTGCCACTTTTACGGAGCTTTTTCGTGTTCTCGAGCATGGCAGACAGTCACCGCAGCTAACAATTTAAGGTTGCAACAACGTTCTCCTAATGTTTCCATTAGGTAACAGAAATTATTTGAATGTTTTAGGAACGTTCAAAATGTCCACTTTTTAGGTAACTTTAGAGAACTTTTAGAGAACGCTAGCCAAGGTTCTATGAACGCTCCCTATTAGCTGGAACTATGAACTGTTTGAAAAAAGATCTCTGCGCTCCAGATTGAAAAAAAAACGCAGATTTAGAAAGACATGAATAAATAATGACGGAATTTTTATTCTTGGGTGAACTCGTACTTTAATAAAGTTTAATATTGTTTACGTAAGTGGTTGTATTTCTATTTGTGTAATAAAATCACTTTCTTATTAATTGATTTTGACTGAAGATTAGATTATATTTCTCTTTAAACGGCAGCGAGGCAGATTTTTTTTGGCAAATGAAACATTAAAACGGACACATTATCTGGCCCTTTTAAGTTTTTAAAAAGAAGTGCAATAAAAACTAAATCAAATCCTTGAGCTGACAAAGGAAGCAGACACAGAGGCCTGCGTAAACGATGGACATTTCTGCCGTAAAATTCTTGGCTAAAAAAGGCCATTAGTGCAAAAGATCAAGCGCAAACGCCTTCGGTCAAAGGTTCCACCTGTTTAACTGTAAATGGTGGGGGGGTATCAGGTTTCAGGGCCCACCAAAGAAGACCCACCTCTGGACGAGCGGAAGTGTTTGCTGGGGGCTGTGAAACCACGAGTGCCGTGAACATTGACCGCCGCCACGCGGAACTGGTACCACCTGCTCGGTCTGATGTCGTTCAACTGGACGTGCTCTTCAGCAACCTATGGGTCATAAAGGTGAGAGGTCACGGACAGGGGTTGGGGTCAGGTACATTTAGTGCTGAATCTGAGCTTGGAACTTGATCTATTTTAAAACTTGAAAGAAGATGAACTTATTAAAAGCTGAGTGGGACAGAAATGTCTGCATCCTTGTGGAATTTCCTTTAAAGGAACAGCTCACACAATGACTAAAAGGGGACAAAAGGAGATCGCGGAATGAGTATCTGCTTGGGTGGATTCAGTACAATAGCAGAACATTATGAATCACTTTAACACTTAATAAAACACTCAGGAGTGACAGCAAAGAGTGTGTTCGGCTTGCTGGTCAGTTCCTGCATACTGTGATGTATTTTGGTGAACGAAATCAATACACAGGGGGGTAAAAACAACCCCAGGAGCTTTATCAGATGTACCTCCAGGAGTCGCTCACACAGGAAGTGGTTGGGCTATGTTTTCAGCATCTAGCATCATTAGTGCTGCGTTTGTAGAACCACGTGTCAAATAAAAACCAGTTCAACGTTTTAAAAACTCTATTCTGCTCTGTGTTCTGCTCTATTCTGCTGTGCTCCATCCAGAAGACTGACCTGGGCTTCGTCCTGCCACTGGGTGGCGTCATCTTCACTGGGGTGAATGCCAAAGTTCCACCGGCGCTGGAGAACATACAGAACCGGTTCTACTGAGATGTTGAACCGAGATGACCAGCGTATCTGAAGCTGTCCTGAAGGTTTCTCCAGGAACACCAAATCCTTCCTGGGCTTCAAAGGAGCTCCTGTCAGACAGACAGACAGAGGAACAGTTTTAATAGCTCTTATAGTCAAATGGGATACAGTATCTTTTTAAACGGATTATTTAAAAATAGGCAACACCTCATAGTTATTAACTGTATAACCAACATTTAAATCTTTCCAATGAATCTACAGTAAAATACAGCGTGATATACAGGATTGTATATACTGCTGTATAAATTATCCCCACAGTCAATGTGGAGCTCAATCACTAACAGACTCTCGAACTGCTTAAAAACTCTCTGCTGGTGACTAACCTTAACCACTTAACCTTCAAAGCAATAATAAATTCATCCACATGCAATAAATGAAAGATTTATTAAGTACAAAGCAGAGAATGTTCTGCTCTGTGTCTTCACTGGATTCGTTACAGCTGTGCCGAAGATCTGCTGACTGAGCAGCAGGCATGTGGAAGAGTCTTAATGACATGAAGCTCAAAAGAGCCGGAACATCTTTTATACATTACCATAAATCAAACTGGTGAAGTGGTGCACTGGTCACCACTCAAAACGCCTTAACTGCTGAGGATCCACTTAGAAACGTTTGTTTAGATCCGAGAATGTCACAGAAACACTGTGAGATCGTGGGCAGACGTATTCAAGTTTTGGATGCTGATAGCATGCACAAAAAAAGCCCCAACTGTGCGTCCAAATTCTAACAGGTGGAGAGAATGATAGGAGATGATCCTTAATATTGTAATTGTGGGAAAATGATAATGGTCTGTATTTCTTTCACCAGCCGAGCTCGTCCACACATACTGTAGATCAGTTTTGCTCACGTTGTGCTACAACGCTCTCGTAAGCGTTTACATGTGCGCGCTCGCGGGAAGCGCGTTTGTGAGCGCACGGCTTAACCAGATCCAGTTGTTTTAATTGATCTTTGAGGCTGAATGTGGTGACAAACGTGGATGGGGTTAGGGTGCTATTAAAGCTTGTGTAAAAGGGAGAGATGTCTTGCACTGAAGATAAAAACAGCTGTACTCTATTGTGCTGTGGTTTCACAGCAAGAGCATGTGTGTTACGGCTCTCCAACTCATGAGCTCTCGTACGATTCCAAATCATTCCTTCTTCAACGCTGGAATTCATAAACTCGATCCAATCACAATCTTCTAACGATCTACAGATCATACGAATGTGTTCACCATCTCCAATGATCACACGCACGCCCCTGATGTTCACAGGTGCAGAACATCTCGTCCAAAATACACAGCTATAGCGCCGGTGCTACACGCGGTCATCTGGAAGGCGGTTACAAATTTGACAAAGAAGCTTTCTTAAAAGGCTGCATAAATTAGACAAAAGCGTTTCGCTTTTGAAAGATTGGAGAAAGAATAAAGGATTCATCTCACATGGTTTCGCAAAACATCATCTCTGGATACTCTGAACTTTAAGAGTTCTCCATAAATGTTTTTTTAAACGTTTTAATACTTCATGCATAGTCACTCAAGAAAAACAAAATGATCTTAAGATCTCTCACTGCAAAAACAGATCTTATACATATCGTGTGCATTGGCCAGTAAGCATTGACTCATTGCTTTATAAGATCATCAACAAACGAGGTGCACAGTCTGAAAAATTGTTGTTTGGTTTTTGAATTACAGTTTATGCTCTTTTCTTAAATGCAAACCCATCATCACCTCTGCAGAACGTCCGTTTATAGATCTACTGTATGCGCGGATGATGCAGAATATTGGTAAACTGAACAGTAATCACTTAATTCCCTATTAAATACTTTTAAAACATGGGCTCTGAAACGGACCGGACCTTCATCAGCCTCTTACTTTCTTAAAACAACAAAGATTCTTTCACAGTCACAGTTTTCAGCGGATGAATGGGGACTGTCAGTGACCATCTTTGAGGCTCGGAGAAACGAGAGGCACAATGACGCAAAGCTGCTCTGAATGTCAGATGAAATGAAAGGACCCCACAGGCATCAGGGACGAGGCCTCGACAGCGTCTCTTCGTCCTCGCATCTTACAGCAATGCGGAAGACAAAAGGAAGCCCGCTTTGTTCCCGGGTCAGGGTAACATGCGAAGTTACAACAGCCCACCTGCAAGAACATCTGAGAGCGATCGAGACCACAGGCGACCGTCAACGCACAATTTCGCCTTTTAATAGCTTCCAGCATCGCAAACGGTCATCAACTCAATTGTATCTGGGCCCCACCAATGCAACAGAGAGAAACAATTACACTTCTGACACACTGATCACAATACGTTTTACTCTCTCGAGGAGTGCTGATTGGGTTTGGAATTTAATAAAAGACTTTCTGTAAAAAAAAGGCAAACTAGCAAATCTGACATTAATAAAGATCCTGAAAAACAAGTCAAAGTGTCGCTCATTCGACCGGTATTGTTAAAAGAAGTTTCGGCATATTTCGTGGTTTTAAAACAACAGATAGCAGGTTAAATCAGTTTATAATGCTTATAAATCAACTCATAAGTTATTATTATGTTCCTGTAGCTCAGTTGGTAGAGCATTGTGTTAGCAACGCAAAAGGTTGTGGGTTCAATTCCCAGTGAACCTTCATACTAATCAAATGTTTACCTCGAATAAAAGCGTCTGTCAAACGCATAATGTAAAATGTTACAATCTGAAAACAAAGATATTTACATATGAGCACAAAGGAAGTGAAAAGTCATCAAATTGATCTTGTTATGATGCTTTTCACATTTAGCATTTCTAAACGTTTCCTTCATCTTCTGGAGAAGTTTGTACCTTTATAGAGGTTCTTCGGCACCTGGCACGTGTGTCCACAACCGTTGGTGCAGCACTTCTTCACTGCGGAACATTCTGCATCCGTTTCGCAGCTCTCCACGCAGGCAGCTGCGAAGCCACTGGCACGCTCCGGCGCCGGGCAGTCGCCTTGCTTCTGAGTCTCCACGGAGCGCAGAAACTCACAACTCGTGAGACACTCGTAGTGCTTCTTGGGAAAGTGGGTCTGAAAATAAGAACAGAACAAGAACTGTTATTAAAATGGACATCAGAACTGCTAGTCATGGTATGGAAGCCAGCTCTGACAGTTTTGGGTGGTTCCGATTGTGGGAATAGGTTTCATTAAGGCACAAGCGTGTGACTCATTTGACGGGCTTCTGAGGAAACGTGTCATCAGGAAACTGAGAGCTGCTTCGCTTCATGTCCTGGCCGCTCAGAATTTTCCGCTCATGCAGAGGCTGCTGGGAAACACTGGTGACGTACCTCACACAGGTCCTGACACTGGCTTTCCTTCAGATCCCATGATGCTTTGCAAGGTTCTATACACTAAGAGAAAGAGACAAACCAGAGTTAGTCAGGTCATCAAAGAAGTCGTTCCTAATGTTATTGGTGAGCTGCCGATGACAGTTCTGATGTACTGCTAGTAAAATAATATTAAAGAAGGACTCGGTTTATTAACTGTCAAACATAAACATACATAAGTGTAAATGGTGTAACTGCTGTTCTATAGTTAATTAAATTTCTTTGTATAATTGTCACAATACACATTTCAAAGAAAAGCAAACAAAAGTCATACTGTAGCTTGTTTATTGTACTCTGTAATGTGTTCAGCAGGATCAATTAACATTTCCGTATTTTTGTCTTTGGCCCAAGTCAGCAGGTCAGAGGTGTCTGAGAACTTTAGCCACAGACAGATGACACAGACTCAACCCTCTTTACTCCTTTTGATAGTTGGTAGTTGCTCATTTGCATAATTAATGTTCCTCAGCTTTTTCAAGTGGCTGTACACAAGTAAAGATCACATGTGAACACAACATTCTCCATCTGAATTGTCACACCGCAGCATGACAAATCATTCCTCAGATGCGCTTGTACAAGCGTCACTGATGCGGTTTAGGCGAGAAACGGCCGCAAAGACGCATCGATCAGCGCAGCACTCGACAGCTGCTGCGGTACTGCCGCTGGGTCCAACCCAAACCACACCGGCCAGCGCCAACCCAAAACACTCAAACCTTTTCGGTTTCAATCTGGCCATATATAAGCAATTCACCGACAGATGTGAGGCGCATCAGCTGCAGATTCGACACAGAATACAGTGAATACAGAAAATATACAATAACCTGTGACACTAGCGTCATCACAAACGCACGGATAACGGTTCCATATTTAAATGATAAAATTAATTAATCACACTAAATAAAAATTCGTCATTTTTCATCCTCATGTCAATCTGACTGTTCTTAACACAGATCTACTGTAAACCATCAAAGCTCTTAGTTACATGGGCTACTTTCAGTTTTTGGAAGGACGTGAGGGTGAGTATTGAGTAAGCGATGATGCGTGAAGCGATACAGGCGTCTCCTCTTGACTTTCAGCAGCGTTTTGAGTCGTCTGTGAAAACGTTACATGTAAAATAAACGGATATTATAAAAAGTGCTGAGCAAGGGATGTGATTGCCTAATGAGCTCATTAAAGTCTTATAAACATCGCTATCAATATTCTGCTTTTGGCAGCGAAACACTTATTTGCTGTTAAATGGAGTGTGAGTCAGCATGTCGTGACAAACTCACAGAAATATAACATATCCACACCCTCGCTGCCAGCCTGCAACCATACACTGCGGTTTCTGATGCTGGCCTGAGAGCTGCCGGACTGCAGCAAAGCATTGTGGGTAAACATTCAAGTTTATGGCATCTCATAATCTGCACAATGGAAAGATTCTTTCAGGGCTCCAAATGTAATTATGGCAATATGGCGGGAGAAATAATGATAACCTCATTATTAACGCTAAATTACAACTAACTTAGTAGTTCAGTAGTAGCCATTGCCCTAGAAAACAAGGCAAGTAACAAGAAACAAACTTAGTGCACATTCAATATTGACCATCTCAAATACTATCCAGTAAAATTATTATAGTAATAATGAAATTATAGTATTCTTTTGATGTTTGACCCAAACACTGGAACAGGTTTAGCTGTAACATCCCTACTTCTTGTATTAATCGATATTATGATTTAGTGTTTCTCAATGTAAATAAGATAAAGCTGCAAGGTGTAACTTTTGCCTCTCTATCGCCATCTCTGTTTGAAACATACAATTGCACGTGGCTTCTGTAGTTATTTTTATAATGTGGATGAGTTTAAATTATTAGCAACTGGGTTAAGAACAAGCTACAAACATTCCAGCGTCCCCACATGAGTGATTTAGTAACTGAGTTTTCTTTCTGTTTACAAAAGCGATGTTACCACAAGTCCAACTGACATTTCTCGTGAAATCAGACCCGACAGATCAAATTATAAATTATTATTATAAACTTACCGATGAAAACTGGTGTACGGCAAGAAGACTGTTCTGATATATATGATATATAATGTTAAAAAAGTTTTACTAACATTACTGCAAGAACCTTTTTGGTCATTTTGAGTGAACTTTTAGAGAATGTTAACCAACATTCTGAGAACGTTGCCGGTTAGCTGGGGAGTTCTGACACCAATTAAAACTTCCGATTCAGAGGAAAAGCTAAACATCAGGGAAAACTCCTGAGGATCCAGATGACGCACGGAAACCATGTCAAAAACGGTCAGGGTTTGATTCACACTCTGATAATCCTCCATGTTATTCGTGATATGATGTTTCAATCACTGCTGCAGTTTACACAACACTTAAAAACCTACTTCTTATCCAAATGGAACGCAATTTGATTGTAGCCAGCAATATCTGTCTGACATCTGTCATCGGATGTTCAGCTGTGGTCTCACTAACAATCTTAAGTATAAATTAAAAAAAATTAAAACAGGATCCAGCAACAGAATCGTCTACAGTGCAGCGGCCCAGACAACAGGACACAGCCTGTGTTTGACAATTCAAGGTATAATTAATAAAGCCTACATATACATCTTTAACTTCCAGTGGATTTTAATGCTGAGAGACGTTTTCAAAGCCTCCAGGTGTGCTGCGAAGCAACAGACTGACAGAAGAACAGATGTCTTGCCAAAACACAGTGCTGCCTTTCTATTATAAACCTCACAAAGGCTCTCATCAATCACGGCTGTACTCAGACGTGGCTACACCGTTTTATCTTTTTAAGCCTCACCGTTTAAATTTGGAAATCGTTTATGCGTTTTTTGCTCTTCTGCAATGCATGAAGAATGAGACCACCTTCTTCAAATGAAATGAAATAAAACGGCAACAGAACAAAAACTGGCCAGAAAATACACATCAACGTCGCAATATTTTTATCAGTATTTATATATTTGATCTACAATGGCTTCAAAAGAACAGAAAATGTTTGTTTTTGCTTGATCACTTTTCCCTCTTAAACAGAAATGAAAATTGATTAAAATGTGGGAGCCACAAATGGCGTCCGGTGAGAAGCAGACAGAAATTGCCAGGTCTGATTAGTTTATTTTACAGAACGGCAACGGATTCATATTGCTCTGCATGTAACAGGAAGGTTGTATAAATATGTGGTAAAATAAATATGAGGGAGGCGACAGCTGAGGTAATGCAACCAAGAGGAGAAAAGTGTCTGGAAAATGTTGCTTAGGAGTTTGTGTTTGAGTTAATGAAGCGTGAGGGAGAAATACAGCCCTGGGCTACACACTACAAAACTACAACTATGATAAAGGGAATAATGTTCATTCAAATGAATGAAAAGACAGCGGGACTCTCAGTGTACGCCAGGTGTGCTTACTCAATAGGGGGTGTGTGTGTGTGTGTGTAAAGAAAGGTAAAGAGCCGAGACGCCTTTTAGGAGACTGTTATTCTGACATGCACACATCAAGTTTTTCCTCAATCCACTGTGTACTTTTAACTCCACCTTTCAGTCTGTTTCTGATACCTGTGCTAATATATATATATATATATATATATATATATATATGTGTGTGTGTGTGTGTGTGTGTGTGTGTATATACACACACACTCTTTGTAATGTAATGTAGATTTGCGATGTAATGTAGAAGCAAAAGTTGTGTGTCAGTACACACACGAAAAACACAACCGCACACAAACACACACAAAAGCGCTCCGTTTCCCACAGTGCCTCCATCATCACCAGTTTTGAACTGGTTGGCCTTTAAAGCAGCACACTGGGTGATGTTAACCCTGAACTGTGGTGATGATGTCATAATGACCTCACAGAGGGTTAGCAGCGCTTCAGTAGACCTCATAATTACCATCACAGAGAAAGTCTCATTACAGGAAACATGAGCTGCTCTGGTTAGTGTTGCGCGGCTGGTCATGTGACACGTGTGTGTGTGACTGCTTAGATGTGTGTTTATACGTCCATACAACATCATCACACCATTTAGACGCTCTGTCACATACAGACTTGATTGCAAAATATCAAAGTAGCAAAAGCACCGTGCTCTGCCCGGGATAATCAGGGTACATTTTTCCTGGGAAATGTAAACATCTTACTGCCCTTCAGAAGCTACAGGAAATATTTCCTGCGACAGAAGATATAAATTCGCACCAATCATCCTGTTCAAATGTTCAAATGCGTGCGAGTGTGTTGCCTTCCTGACATCAGCAAATGTTTGCACCTTTTCTAACCGTGTACGAGTCTCTCAAAATAGATCTCAAAATCACATAGCCACTGCGCAGAAGATCTCAACTGTGCAGAGGATGAAGAAGAACATGACAAACCTGGAGCCAGAGTCATCACCCAATCCTGAAACGATCAAATAGCAGGAAAATGAATCAGCTCGTCTTTTATTAGTAATTTCAATGCCACCACAGGACAATGATAAAGCCACAGTATATGTTTTAGTAAGCCGGATTCTAGAGGAGTTCAATGGTATATGTTTTAATAAGCCGGATTCTAGAGGAGTTCAGTGGTATATGTTTTAATAAGCCGGATTCTAGAGGAGTTCAGTGGTATATGTTTTAGTAAGCTGGATTCTAGAGGAGTTCAATGGTATATGTTTTAATAAGACGGATTCTAGAGGAGTTTAATGGTATGTGTTTTAGTAAGCCGGATTCTAGAGGAGTTCAGTGGTATGTGTTTTAGTAAGCCGGATTCTAGAGGAGTTCAGTGGTATATGTTTTAGTAAGCCGGATTCTAGAGGAGTTCAGTGATATATGTTTTAATAAGCCGGATTCTAGAGG
The DNA here is from genome assembly GCA_036877575.1 of Botia almorhae. Classification (NCBI taxonomy): domain Eukaryota; kingdom Metazoa; phylum Chordata; class Actinopteri; order Cypriniformes; family Botiidae; genus Botia; species Botia almorhae. The sequence continues at coordinate 2,357 of JAZGTJ010003411.1, read as the reverse complement.
AGTTCAGTGGTATATGTTTTAGTAAGCTGGATTCTAGAGGTGTTCAATGTTATATGTTTTAATAAGCCGGATTCTAGAGGAGTTCAGTGGTATGTTTTAGTAAGCTGGATTCTAGAGGTGTTCAATGTTATGTTTTAATAAGCCGGATTCTAGAGGAGTTCAATGGTATATGTTTTAATAAGCCGGATTCTAGAGGAGGTCAATACCATGTACAACATTTACATTTAGGCTTTTATCCAAAGCAACTTGCATTGCATTTTTACAACACATTGTTTTTTGAGTATGTGCAATCCCTGGGATCGAACCCATGTCCTTGGCATTGTTAACACCATGCTCTAACCACTGAGCTACAGGAAAGCATGTACAAATCAACCCTCACACTTTGTTAGCAGCAAATGTTCTGCAGCAATGCCTGTAGTCACAACAAACCTTACCAAACATCCTCCCTCAGGAGATAGCCCGCACACCCGGCAGGTCATGAGTGAGATTTCTGTGAATTTCATTTAAATTATTGATTTACATGCAACACGAGAGAATCCAGCAACAAAAGAGCCGAGACGCACAGCTTTACAACATCCATTCATTATACATGCTGCACAATCAAATGCGCCTGTTTTATTCATGAGCTGCGGACAGCGCGGCTGCATTGCTGCGGAATGTAACAGAGCTGCACTTTAATACTTCATTACGCACAAGTAACGCGCCGACTGAAGTCCCTCTCAGCTCAACATCTTCGCCACACTTCAATGACGTCGCGAGTGAATTCCTGAAGGGAAACCCTGACAAGCAGCCACAGCGTTTATAAACAAATAAATACATTTTGAGCTAAAAGTTTGATGGCGAAAAACAATCTCCTCCACACGCATTCGTCACAAACTCAAAGCCTCACAGAGTCAAGATGGAGGCCGATATTTCGGGCCCTGAAACTCAAGCTCAATTAATCTTCCACCCCCTCTGGGATTGGTTTACAGTTCATGACACGACACCTCAACAGGACGTTTCCATCAGAACGGGGTCAGATGGGAGATAAGATTCCAGGCTCAGAGTCCCTGGGAAATAAAGGACCTACTTAGGGGGTCACCCGTCATCGGGCGATATATCTGATTTACTGTATATGAGAGGTCTTGTCATGGCCCCTTAATATTTCAGAGATGCTGACTGAGGCAGCCACAACAGACGTCATGTTGACAGACAGGTGATGAGGGAAAAAAACGTCTGTGAATGCGGAAGCTTGCCGCATTTCCCAGGATCAGAAACATTCACTTTCTCTGTTTACTCTTCTGGCCTGCTTTTCACATTGCTGGATAAATGAACCCACCCAGTTAACCGGGAATGTTCTCAGAACGTTGGCTAACGCTATCAAAACATTCTTCATATTCATATTCTTAGGTTGTTCGTGGAACGTTTAAAAAAATGAAACTTAAAAACAGTTGGAATAACATTCTACTAACAAAGCGGTAATGTTAATACAGCGTTGGACAAAAAAAGCGGGATGATTTAAACGTTGCTAGAATATTCCGAATAACATTTTTAATGTTTTTGTTACGTAACGGAAACGTTAGGGAAAATTCTTATTCTTACAACCTGAAACTGGCCAAGAACAAACAACAAAAAAACAATCTTATTTATTTTCTTATTTAAAGCATAAATAAATAAATCACAAATAAGTCACTTTCCCGTGTCTTGGCTTTAAATTGTAAATAAATTCTCTGACTAACATGACATAAAATAATGAAGCTGTAGTTTAATCAGGTCATTTGCTGACTGAGTGCTCGCAGAGAGATAAGACACTCGTGTGGAGGAGGGCAACTCAGACAAACTGATAAACCAACGTTTCCATCCAGCCGTCAAACAATCTTCTGTTTATTGCTTCGCGAGGATTTTACAAACTGCTGTGATTGTAATAATCCCTCATGTCTGGAAATAAATGAGAAACCCGGGCTTCTGTCTGACACTGAGGCCACACTATCTTGACAGCTGTGAAAAATGCGATTGTCAAATGGTTGTTTACTTGTACCAGTCAGACAGTGGGGTCCAAAACAAATGAATGCCACCATTGAAAATGCTTCTATTTTGGACTCCCCTCTAATATGTGACAAAACTCATATTGAGACATCTGTCTTGGCAAATCTGAGCACAGTTTGAGACATTCTTGAGACCACATTGGGGTCCTTTTCCCAGGAGAAAAATCTGAGAAGACCATTTACTTTTCATTTCATTGCCGTCTACAAGAAACAACAGATACATTAATGACATTTCAAGTGTGTTTCTGAGAGTATAGTTCCTGTTTTTCCTGTTTTGCTTCCAGGTCAGCAGCACAAACCTGATCCATGTTATTCCGACTTTTACAGAACATT
>JAZGTJ010003410.1:15180-35648 GCA_036877575.1 Botia almorhae | reverse complement strand
ATTGTTATGCTAAACCTCAGCTCAATCAAAAATATAAATGTTGCTTCCAGTATGTGCATAAAATGTCAGCCATATTTACAAAATATATAATTTGCATAAAACACACCCACATTGACTTCAGATCAGATCTGCTAAAGCATTCGTGAGGTTGTACAAGGCGGCTGTCAACTGCATTATATGCTGTCAGAGCAGCAGGATCCAGCAGACAGCAGACGACTGCAATGACAGCCAGTCTTGCTGTGGCATGGTAACACATTGTCAGGATGGACTAAAATGTTGTCGTGATGTAGCTGTTCAGACCCAGACCAGCTGCTGCTGGCAGTTTGGGGCTGTTTTGTAGCAGGCATGCCAGTGGCCTTGGCTGAGTGGAGCCATAAGGAAAAGGACACTGGAACATGGCATGCCCTGAGGGATTCTGGGAGAAGAACATCCAGCACAGAGGGACTGAGGTCATACTCACAGATTTTTAGGGACCTAATTAATAAATCAATAATGCTATGGATAAACATTTTAGCTGTTTGTCTGTCTATCTGTTTGTCTGTCTCTAATCAGACGTGTCCAATTTTGCTTGGATAACAAACAAAAGTCAGTAATTGAGCAAATACAACATAAAACATTCTCCCTACCGTACCCCAATTTGTAGCTGTGCGTTCATAATAATGATTTTTAGTTTGACTTGTGGTTGTCATTTTTGTAAACAGAAAGGAAAAGACCCGGCTAATAAATAACTTAATTGTTTTTCAGCTGCATCAATAAAATAAGTAACTTGCAGTTTTATGTTTCTAACAGAGATGGCGATAGAGAGGCAAATGTTACAGATTGCAACGTTAATACCAGGTGTAAACAATGTCCATCGATCATTATTGTCAAGCTTATTTATGTCAGGAAAAATTGCAAGCTCTGTGTAGATACTAATAATTAGTGTAAAGTAAATTACTGCAGTGTAGTTTGTCAGCTATCGTGTCATAATAGTCAAATTACTCTCAAATTGATTCGCTAAAGATGGCCAAAATTCATTTTAGTGTGTGTTGACATCTTTAAGGTGACTTAGCTTCTGATAAAGGTCACTTTTAATGTGACAGGCATTGTACACTTGGAATGTTCATGACCGATCTATCAGTTCAGTCTTTGAGGACTTGTGCTGAATGTTGTCTACATGTCCAACAAATGTTGTCAGCCTAACCCTGGTGGCAGGTCATCTAATCTTGGCACACTTCCAAGACTGCTTCCTTGGAAAACAAGACAGGTGGAAAATATCCAGCACCTTCTGCATGATCTCACCATCTGCTGCTGTCGTTGAACCCTCGTTCCACTGGGGGCTTGACACAGCACCCTCTCCTCTGTTCTCCATTTTCCCTCCTCCCATTTATAAACAAAAACCACCAGCCCCTCTCGCTGCTCCACAAAGAATATAAGCTTTATGTAGGTTTTTTTGGGTGACAGTCTGAAGCTAAGCGAGCATGCGGGCTAACAGTGTGCTTTCAGCTATTTTGTGTTACGTTAACAGGGTTTTCTGTTTGGGGGTCGTGTGTGAACTGACACAATAGTAAAAAAAAAAACAGATAATCAGCTTTGCCACTTTGACAGCGGCGAGAAAGTTTAGTATTAATACTATGAATAAAGCTGTACATTTAACAGCTTTAGCACATCTTTTAGGACACTCTGACGTAAGATGATGTCAGCGTTTGATCCAATCACAAGTTCCAAAGCCTGTGACATAATTACTCTATGTTGTTTAGTTGTAACTCTGTGACGTGGTAGTTGAAAATCATGATTATCTCTGTTGTGTAGTAAAGTGTTGTCACTGAACGATGCTAAAGCTGCTCTTCATCTGAAGGAATTAGTTGACGGATTACTGGAACGGAGATTTTCATGCTTATGACAAAGTAACAAGCCTCCTTAGAGAATTAAATGCAGCTGTTTACAGGTTATTTCCTGCCATTTTTAGCAGCATTTTGATGCTGAAATGTGGATGGTAGCAATAAGGGAGAGATTAAAGTTTAGACAAATGAGACAATTGTTGTAAACAGTAAGTGTATAAAGCTGTAGAATAGCTCAGATACGTTTATCTGTGCCTTTTGATTGCTGACAGCGATCTTGGCAACTCTGAGCAAATATTGAGACATCATTGAGATCTCTTTAAAAACTCTAGAGGAGACACACTTGGGACTAGCAGGGTCTTATGGGGTCTCACAGCATAACCGGTGTGAATTAGTTCATTTTAATCTAGTTATAATTCTGTCATTTCTGTTTTAAGCATTGACAGTTCTTTAGTGGTTCCAGTAGATTATGATAATCTGATTTTTATTCCCTTACATTTGTTTTTCCTGTACTTAAGATTCAGATGGTCATAAAACTAAACGGTGTGGACTGAGCACACGTTGCTGTGTGTGTGTGTGTGTTTAAGACAGGGCCTTGAAAAACAACAAATTTCCTATTTACATGCAAATTAATCAAGTTATTACTTTTCGGTAGTATAAAATGTCTTTGTGTCATATTTGATTAATCTCTTAAAATCTTATGCTTGATTCTCTGCTTCTTTTTCCTTCTCCTTAGCTCAATTAGACCTCTTTCCTGTATTCATCCTTTAATTAAGACCGCATCTGGAAGATGCGCGCTCATAAACATGCATACACAGTTGGCGTGCGCTGATTCATTACCCACAATTCCACAGGTGCGATAGGTCATTTTCTGTTTGATTATTCGATATGCTTGAGTTGACAGGTACAATTGGCCAGAATATTAATAGAATGCTTACATATGTCTTGATCAGTGTTTCAAGAGGAACGTCGCAAAACCATGTTCTTGCACAGAACTTACTTTCTTGTAGCTTTTCCATAGCCATGAATTTGTGAGAATTTGAGAGTTTTTAATCTTTTTATAAGCCCGACTCTGATTAATTTTGGCATTCAAACAAGTATTTATCATTTACTATAACACTTTTGAGCGGACTATTTCTGTCAGTTCCACAAAGCTAATTAAAAGCTGGATCTCTGAGCCATTAAATGAAGCGCACAGCAGGTTTCCATTCTGGCGCTAATGTTGCTATGATAACAAAGCTTTATATTTAGAAAAGTGTATTTGTCTCAGCAGGCTATTAGACCAGTGCGCACACAAAATGCAACACGCACATTCAAGCGCGTTCTGGTGGGAGATGAGAACGTCTTTCTCCCCTGGTGATATTAAACAGTAACAGGTAGACAACACCTGCTTTCTCACCCCTGTAGAGAGAGACAACATCATCATAAAATAAATAAAATGCATAAACATCCTGCCAAATATATAAACAAACCGAAGCTCAGCTATACCTGTTTTTTAGAGCACAAGTCACTGTTTTGCTTATTAAACTTGGTCCCTTTTGAAGAGCCGTCTCTTTTGCATGCATAAAATACTACAGGCAAGGTTAGACGAAGCATTTTTAAGGTGTCAGCCATTTTTAAACAGGTTGTTGTGGATTGTTTAAGGGAAGTGATGACACATTAAAGTGTATGAATGTTTAGAAGAGCAGTGGAACTGAGCAATTGGAAAGGTGATTTTGGGTAGCAGTTCTGCATCACAGAAGTTTTGCTTTCGGATGACACAGAGAAAGTCAAAATATCTGTGTGGAAAAAGTGTTGTTTAACCATAGTTTGTTATCTCCAGTGTTGTCAGTAAACGTTAAGGAGTGAGGCCCTGCAGCGAGTGTTACACAGACCTAAAAAGAACATCTTCAGTGCAGCTGTGGTGCATTGTGGGTAAACCACAAATGCAACAATTTATCAGTGTCACAGTGAACATTTGCCAGACGTATCAGAGATTTAGAGATTAATCTGGTGGAAATTCAGGATCTGAGTTGAAACTACAGGAGCTTGAGGCCAGATTTAAGTTCTTGTAGATAAAACATGTTGGCAGATCCATTTGGAGCACAGCCGGTTTGGGTCAGATGAGTATTTCGGAGATCAGCCTCAAAGAAGAACGAACAGCCAAAGTGCTTCAATTAATTGTTCAATCTGTCCGTTTCATTGTTTGTGAGTATATAGAGAAATGTCAGTTGACACAAGTTTATTATGAGCTTCCACAGGTTCAGAAAGAGGCTGCTACAGTTCTTCTGAGCCCTTGGTCTTCAAAAGATCTGCTCACATCACTGCAAAGCTAGAGAAATGACAGAGCATCAGGAATTGACTGACTTCCTATTGATTTCTGTTGGCTCTTCAGGGATTCTGGGGGAGGATTTGCTGGCAGCTCTGAACAATAGTTTGGCCAAAGGTTCCCAGCCAACAGGGAATGTTCTCAGAACATTGGCCAATGTTCTCCAAAGTTGGCTGAAAGTTATCAAAAAACATTCTTGCAGTAACATCAGCAGAACCTCTAACATAAATATCATGCATCAGAAATGTTATTCTTAAATTGTTAGTGGAATGTTTTGAAAGCGTTACAGAGTTGAAGTTCGAATAGTATTGTTTATACGACGATGTTTTGAACATTTATGGAATTTTTTTTAAATTACGTTTTTAATGTTGTTAATACTTAATGGAAACATTAGGGAAACATTCTTACAAGCTAAAATTGCTAGCTGTGTTAGCTGGCACAACGCTGCAGAAGGCCAGTTTGAAGGAAGATGTTCTGAAAGAGATCAGAAACTGTAGGCCAAGACTGTTATTATGTGCATGCTGTGAAATGATATCAAATGACTGAAAGATGTGGACCGGTCACACTGTTGGACACAGATGAATTAGCTCAGAGTTTGCTTGGTTGTTTAACTGCTGATCAGTTAATTAAGATGACTATATAAGGCTACTAATTATTTTAGAAATATTTGCAATGCAGATGGAAGTCATATGACGTGCACATCTATTGGAATAACATGTGCCTGTTTTAATAACACTCTGGGGCTTGCCTTGCATTTAGCAAGATCAGCAGAGCAGAAAGCAACAACAATAAGAGACTTGTTCTAAGTAACTTTAGAATGCACCTCATATCCCAACTCTCAGCAGCTCGGATGAGCAGGTGGAAAACCACTTGATTAAAACAAATGCATTTTTATGTTAATAGGGCCCGTGTGGTTCTTAATGTTGATGAATCGGTGTCAGATCTGAGATCTGCTTAGTGTAGCACTTAAAGCAGTGTGTACCCACATTTACCTTTATGCATTTGGCGGACACTTTTATCCAAAGCAACTTGCAGTACACTTAAGTTGTACGTTTTATCAGTACATGTACATTAAACCCGTGACCTTTCGCTCTGCTAGCGCAATGCTCTGCCAACTCACACATATGCAAATACACACTGACATCTGTAGCCTGACATCCTTGTTTTACATCAAAGGCAGCCGGTTCTAAACTGTATCTCACAGTGACTGCGTTTCTAATTTGCAAATGGAAAAAAAAACAGCTTTTCAAAGTTATTTATCAGTGTTGACAGAACAGCAAACACTCTGAAGTGTTTAAAAGAAAGTTAAAACAAGCAGCGAACGCTCCCAAGTGCTCAGAAATTCAAGGCCAGCTAACAATTTTAGGTTGTAAGAATGTTTCCCTAACCTTTCCATTAAGTAACAAAAATGTTACTTTGAAGGTTCTAGGAATGTTAGGAGTTTTTTATAAACATTTTTTAATTCTGTTAAATAAATTTTGTAAATAACATTTTAATTAATACACACACACACATATATGTGTGCATCCCTCGTCTTTTGCTACTAGTCGTGTATCAAAATAGCTACAGAATATTTTTGGTGTAGGAGCCTGAAAACACTGCTGAATAAACTAAAATGATTAGTTTTCTACCTAACCTGAGTTACAACTCTCCATCCAATCAGATACCTGTCCTGAACTTTTCATGCTCCTGTAGCTTCCAATTGTTGGAGCATTGCGTTAGCAGTGCAAAAGGTTGTGGGTTCGATTCTCAGGTAATACACACACACACACTGATAAAATACAACTTATGCACTGTAATTTGCTTTGGTTAAAGCGTCTGCCGAATACATACATGTAAATATACTGGAAGTTGCATTCCAAGAGCATAAATGCACCCAATTGATGCATTCATTGTATTGCGATTAATTTGTTAATTGTAGCATTTATGAGTACCGCCCGTTTACCACACTGAAAATTTAGGATGTACTAGCAAAACCAAATTGGAATTTGGATCAATGCTATTTTTCCGTTGTATATGATTTACATTATGCTGTCAGTGTGATGGGAAATCTATAGTCTATATGATGAGTAAGACTAAGTGTAAGCAGCGCTTACATTAAATGCAGTCTTTCTGATGGAATATGTCTCCGCAAAGCCATGGCCAAGATTGATGCTCTTTGTTTAATTAGCAGGAATTATTTACTGAGCAGCACCGGCCGTCTACAGAACCACTCATGTAATGGATATATTAGCTAAAGACTCAATGGATTAGTGGCTGAGCATTTAGTGAACCGGGAGCAGTACAGCATTTAAAGAAAGTCACGTAGCACTGTTTGCTTGACCATCATCAGCCAGTGACATTCTGATGATCCACATATGTGTGTGTGTGTTTGTGTGGGTCATGTGACCATATTATCTTTTACAAGATTGATAGCAGAGACATGCCATCTGTTGTGATTTGGTTGATGCTGGCAAAAAAATGTAGGAACGCTTAATAAGATCGTGCTTTGTGTATTTCTGTATGTGTCTGTATGCTTTTGTGTGCCAGAGTCTCAAGCCTGGTGCACACTGTATGTTTTTGGCCATGATTGTACAGACAAGTCATAAGTCTGTCGTTAGTGTGACATGCCCTTCAAGGGACAAATAATTACAAGTAATTTTATCCTTTAAAGACGTTTCAGATGGCGTCTGAAATTTTGGCTCACATTCTACACTGTCAGGAACCAACTGGAGCACAGCAATTTTTGACACAGGTATAAGTGTGATTTAAATGTCAGGTCGCAACATTGTCTATGATTTGCAACATACATATTTGTTATTTAGTGTTGCATTTATATTATCATAGTCATTTCACATTTGGCCGTGACAAACTTGTTTTGTCGCAGGTGAAACGCTGCCAATATTACCACAAGCTTGAGTTTGCCATTTTAAAGTCACACATCAGAGATTGACAGAGCGTGACACTGAATGATGTCAAATGTCCTGCCAACACTGTGAATCATAGAAAAGATGTATATCATGTAGTCGGACATAAAATATAGCACAGCAGACGGGCAAGCAGAATTAACAACATAACAGAAACGTTACAAATGTCTGATGGCTACTAAATGCGATAAACAACAACTGTAGCTTTGCAAACAAAATAAAGAAAATTTGATAAAACGAACGTAGTTGCTCGTAAATACTTCCAGGAAAATAACTGATTTGTGATTTGATTTAAGGGAAAAGGAAGAAAAAAATAGAGTATTGATTTTAAATTTAAAAAGGATACCTTTTAAAGCATGACTGAAGAACATGAAACTATTTTTGATAGTCTGTGTCAGTCGCCGACATTATTAGTTTCTCTCATTGGTCTCTTTCAGTTCAGAAAAGATTCAGCTTTCAGAAACAGATTTGTGATGTGCTGTCTGGTTTGAAACGGGTCATTTTTTAAGGTTTTTGCGATGACTCATCGATTGTCTTTTATGTATGTGTTGAGACTTTGTATTGACCTATATAATCTTTGTATCTGTATCTGTACTTGTTGTTTTTCTGTGTATCACAGACCTACATCCTGATTAACTTGCTAAAGCTAGTATTAGCTTTAATATTTACACATTCGTTCAGTCAACTGACAAAACAGCTGACTGACAGAAGTAAGATTATGTACATTATGTAAATCTGTCCTTTCTCTGTGGAGTTTAAAACAGTGCTTACGTGTTTAATAACCAACACTAAATGCGCCGTTAGCATTTTTCACTGTCTTTAATCTCGCGGCTGTGTAGTACCGGTTAGCTAACAGGAATCTTGTTATGTAATTTGTATGTAGCAGAGGATTCTGGGTATCTCAGTGGTAAGGAAAGGGTGGACTGAGGACAGGTGGGGGGGCGGCATTGATGAAATGACCAGGAAAGCCTAATTAAAGTTTCTGAGCTCAATCGCATTGATGTATTGCATTCATTATGGCCCGGGTTCGATAGGTCTAGCCCCCACTACTGCTACAGACACTCACAGTGCGCCAAAATTCTGGATGCGAAAGGAGCGTCAGCCTGATAGCAAATGATGGTGCTGTCTCAAGTAGCTGCAGAGATTTATGAGGCCGTGTGTGTATCCATGTACAGAAAAGCTGAGATTTGGGGAGGGAAGCGTGACCTACCAGAATTTGGGGAGGGGTGAATTGCCCTAACAGTTATGCATCTTTAATATTTGTTTTTTAAATCAATGTCCAAGACAATTTGGTGTGAGACGCTGGTAAATTAAGCATCGAACGCTGCAGGGTTCAGCAGATTAGAACTCATGCGTCATGCAGGTAAACTTTTAATGTTTGCTCATCGAAGCGTCAACAGTGGGCAAATGCCACGTTTCTGAAATTAAAACGCATACAGTAATATAAATGAAATCAATAATACTTGCTGTATCTGATTGGATAAACAGAAGTATAGCTCCACTTCTCTACACTCATTTCAGTGTTAGCATTTTTAGTAATTATATTCATGTTTATTACATTTTTAATTCATAATAAATGATTTGCATTCCAGGTGGAACCCATCTTGGGTCTGGATCTGATCCACGGTCCGGTAATTAGTGAAAATGGAAGTTGAAAGGCAGAGAGAGTTTGCCGATGTTCCTTGTGGCATCTTAATAGGAACATGTTTTCTTGCGGGTTGGATGCATGTCGTCACATCACATCCCATCTAGCATGTTAATGCATGCCCGCGTATGCTAATGCCTTTTTATTTACTAGTGTATACATATAAACATACTGTACAATATCATTCCCCTCTTCTCTCTCTTTCTCTGCCAATCAGAGAGCAGGATATAAACCACAGGGATTAGCCACGTTACCCCGTGGGCTAGCATTACTAGCGCCGTCTCAAACAGCGCTCGGTGCCCGTCATGGGCCTATGTAAAGCATGCAGGGTGAGTTATGGCAGCTGTAACAGGCACGCATGGGTGTTTATAATGTGTGTTATGGTGCCATACCTTCAGGGGAGAGAATAAAACACTGACTAATGGAGGCGGGAAGAGTGAGCAGAGCGAGCAGACGCGAGCTGTGAAGGTCATCGCTTTGAGTGCCGCACTCCCATGATAAAGGGTTCGGTTTTATGTGAAGATTTAGCGGCTCCGTTACTATCGTTATTAAAGGTGATGTAATGTTACTTGTATTTTGTGTCTAGATAGCTCATAGGTTTTTCTTGCATCGTAGGAGAACTTTTAAATATGATGAAAGAGTGTAATGAGGTTTATTCCGCACACTACACTTTGTGGTTTCGTGTGATGGAAATGAACGCAGGGTTGTTGTGTGGTTTTAGATGGCGATGTTTCGACTGAGAGTTTGACTTAGTAGGTCGGATCTTATTCTTTCTGTTCACAAACAGACATTTTCCAAAGAAACCGGACCGAACAGCATAAATTATAAATCATTTATATAACTGGAGATAATGAGAATGTGTTAAACACTGATTTGTTACCCAATAACTGTTTTATTTTAATTTAAAAAAGTCACAATTTCAACTGTAAGGAAAAATAATTTTGGAACAATAACTTCAAATACAGTCGCAGGAACCAAATACAGTCGGAGGACCCAAATGCATTCAGAGGACAAAGAACTTTTTACAAAACACACAACAGTGTACGTGTACCAATCAAACATCTGAAAGCTGAAGAGCGACACAGACTAATCTGTACATTCACCCACCCAGCGGGAAAATCCACACCTGTCACTAACACACACACCAGCGCCTGCCAGTGCTGCGTTCCGCTAAAGTGAGCGACAGTGGAGTGTCCACCACTAATTGCTGTGTTTAAGACGGTGGAACTTACCTGCCGCTGAACAGCTACCTGATGTACTGTGCTGTGGAGTCATTATACAGTTGTTGGGTTCTTTTCTTGCCTTTCTTTGGGGGGGGGTAGTACTGTTAACACAGATGCCAGGCTTGCGCTGGAGTGCAGTTTTTTGCATAGTGTACATCCCCCTTAATCAGTCCCTGGAGAATGTTACCGTACCGTTTCCGAGTTCTCGCAGAGGGGAAGGAAAGAGAGACGCTGTAAAGAATTTCAAAACGATTGGCTGTTTTTAAGTTTCAGGGTTACCTGTCAATGCGTTTGCTCGCAGTAACAAAAGTTTGGATATCAGGAGTCTGGTTAAACGCTGCCTGGCAGTTTTGTTTCTGTTGTCTGTCAAAGAAACGTTTTTGTTCCGCAAGCACGGGCCAGGTAAAGGGACTTAGAAGTAAAGGAAGTAAAGCCAATGCAGAAAGTGGCAAGAACAAGGTAAGATGAGTTTGGTTTGTGCCCTGCTTGTTCAGCTGCTCACGTCGCTTGTGCGTACATGCGCGTGTTTGCGTGACTGTGCAGCAAAGCTGAAAGAAACGCTTGGAAGAGTTAGTAAACCGAACTGGTCTTTGAAAAGGAGGCTTTCAATAAAAACAGTCGCCTGTAGATGAACCGTCTCTTGTAGGTTCTCGTTCTGCTATTTTGTTTGGCTCCATTTTCCTCTTTCACCCCAGTCTCTGGGGTCTGTGCAAGGCTGTGCATTTGTTAGTCCACAGTAATGGCCAATCACCAAAGCAATTAGCATGAGGCAGTAAAATTCTCCCCAAGTTTTAAAAGCAAGCCTGGGGCAACATACTGTTCCCCAAGCAGCCAAGTCCTCCCCGGAGGCCAATTCAGAAACCTAATCCCTGCCTCTAATTAAGCCCATTGATGGAGGACGGTCGTTGTATACAGTTTATTCGGATGTTAAAATGCCAGGCCACAAAAGAGCTTTTTTGGGTTCCCTCCAGAGTTATAAAATAGCCACCCAGTGGTTGTCTTTGTACCACATTTGGACTTTGTAACGTTCATACAGTCACAGGCATGAGGGTCATGAACAAAGCTTGTGTGCGGCTAGAAAATGCGACGTGTGAGCGCGTCTACGTTGCGTTTGATTAGGGCTGCATCTGTTTCTCATAAACATGAATTGAGTGTCACACTAAATAGGCTATTGCCGGAAACATATGTTCACGCGTGACTTTCTCGCTAAAGAGACGTGCAGATTCACACAGAATTCACACCGAGCGAACAAGGTCAGTCTACCCGCAGATTTTGTGTAGCTGACAACAGCAGAGTTGATCCAGAGAGTTAGAGATGTTAAATCATGTTTCCCAGGCAGCACCGTTCATTCCCCAGTGAACCTCAGGAGGGAGCTTCACACAAGGTTGAGTATCTTATCCATTCTCACGACGCGCCCCAGCAACTCTGACTGGAGTGCTCCCTGGGCTCGTGCTAGAACTTCTAATGGCATTCTAAACAGAGTGCATTCTGGGAACAGGCAGAGAGAGAGGGAGAGAGAGAGATGCAAATATTTCTGCGGTCATTCTCTCAGAGATACAAATTGTCAGGAACATGCATGCAATGCATTGTGGGATTGTATATTTTTCCTTCGGTTTATGTTGAATTAATTTTTAGTGATGTTTTCGTGATACATTTTAATGACGTTCATAACCTTTGACCCCCTCCATCACAGCTGTCAATACCCTCAGTCGGTGATAATTTACAGGCAAAGCTGTGAGCGCCAGTGTATTTAGCACTCATGTACAGAGATGTGTGTGGCTAATCGGTCACATCTACAAAGCAGAGCTGTGATTTACGTACAACAAGCACGGAAGACATTGTGCAGAAGGAGAGAGAGAGTCTGTCCCGCAGGTGCTAATCTATTAAAAGCAGAGGAGCCGTGTGCAGGCCGGTCAGACAGCCGTGGGGATTTAGCATCATGTTGATGTAAATCATGTTAAGGGTGCAGCATGTGTAACCAACGTCACCTATCGATTACTCTTTGATCAGGCTGTCAATGAAATCACAGACGCTGGGGTGCTCCACTGGACTGGACTGGTACAGATATAGTGTGTTTGTGGAGGATAGGGCAACATCAAAGAAACAGATTGTATTGTTTAATCTCATTGTAGTTAAGTTGTAACTTGGATGTTACAGTCATAAAATGGTTTTACAGCTACTTTGTTAAGCGTTTCTGTATATATATTTTTATATATGTGTGTGTATATGTATGTATGTATATTTGCATTATGTATAACATTATATACACATCATATAAACGCACACACAGGAAATTGACTGGATTGTGAAATGTATTCTAAATACAGGTTGTCAAAGAGGAGAGGAAAAAATATACCCTGCACAGACAGGTGGCGCCGTAACATGACTGCAAGAACTGCCGTGTGTTGTGTTATACTGACAGTTTCCACTTTGATTATTTCGTTTAATAATGATTTCCTTTAATAAATGATGAAATAGTTATTGGAAACGGGCTGTTTGTAATTCTTACTAACTTTAATCATGGTGAAGTGCCACATTTACACCCAAACGGTAATTAACACACAGAACACAACCTGATTAAGTCATCTGAATTCAGACAGACTTTCTGATTCTGAGTGCTGCACCTGTCAGTGCACGTGCAACTTTGCTTCATCATTTTACAGTTTGTTGCTTTACAAAAGTCTGTATTGTAAAGATCGTGTTGATTAATAGAGCTACGGTGCATTTTTGGTGAGCTTTCTGCTGAGTTCAGCGCGCCACACGCAGCAGATTCAGGCTCGCTGCCTGTTTGAAAATGATTACAGACTAAAATAGGTTTGAAAACTACAGTACATAGATGGGTGGTTGCAGCCTGTTTTATGCAGCGTGATAAGTACAGAACTCAACAGGATATTAAAATATCATGTTTGCATTTGGGAATTGATGAGATCATTGAAAGGGGTCTCTTATGACAGCTGGTCTCTGTATGACGGTTAAACGGTTTGGAGATGTTAGTCAAGAGGGAAAGGGCTAATCTCAGACCAGTAGTATGTACGGGAGCTCAAGCTCACCTCTAATGAGCCTGTTTCACACAGAGATATAACGAATATCCAAAGCTGAAGAACACACCTGCATTCAGATCAGCCCATATTCAGATTAATGCCCGACGCCCAGCAGAAAGCTGCTGCTGGAAATGAGTGGGAGGGATTTTTATTGACCGAACACTGACCAAAAAAGAGACGAGCAGAGGGAAGAGAGAAAGAGAGAGAGAGAGAGGAAAGGAGCAGAGAGAAAGAATCATGGAGATTACTATATCATTTGTGAGATAGCTGGCCCTCGGGGCATATAGCAGGATCTGCAACAATTATTCATATTTTACTGGTGGGCTGCACTGTTGCCATCCATCCCTCCATGATAACAAAAGCTCTCACCTTCAGATCTGGCAGAGGATGCTCCTCTCCTAATGCAATCAGACTCCAGTGATGGCCACAAGACAATCCTCTCCAAATCAAGATTAGCTGAGAGCTTCAGGGGACGACATGTGGCTGTTTACACAGTTCCAAAAAATAAGTATGAAAATCAGGAAATCAGGATGCTGCATCTGTTAATCACATCCTGGCGACAGGAAACAACAGAATGTCTGCACAAATCTTATGGTGAGTTTAAACAATCCCACAGTTGCAATAATGCAGTTCCACTGAATAACACCATGGCTGTGTATTGCAGATCTTTAAATGCGTTTAATGAGTTAATATTGAGTAACCGAGTAACAAATAAGAAACAGTATGGAGTTTTTACGTCTATTTTTTAACTGCTAAAAACAGGATCAAGTGGTGCGTGTTATTATTTCTAAAATTATGTATTAAAGCAGAATCTCTTTTGGTTGACACATTTCTGCCGTCACACGGTCTGTTACCGCTCAGCCTTCGTCTGAACTGGAAAAAAACGAATAAATATGAAATATGTTTTGAAAAAGTATGGTGATGTCATCCAATTCTGAGAATGGAAATAATGATACCAGCCAGGATAGCTTAGATGCTTTTTGTCCCAATGGGCATAATATGGATAAGTATATGTGACCCAGGGGGCCTAATGGTGACTGCGGGCCCTTTCCTTTCATAAGTACACCTAAGAGGCAGAGCTGTTATACAAAACATATTCTCCATCTTTCATGCCTGCTGAGAAGATTGAGAGGCTATTTTTGAATAGAATGATGGCAGATTTGCAGTGTGTCAGGGTAACAGAGGTCACACAGAGAGAAGCAGAAGAGTCTGGCACATACTCATACTCGTTCTCGGAGAGAAAGCACACTCCAGTTTGACTGGAAAATGGAACTGGTTGTGGAAATATACTTCACAGTTCTGTTCACATAGACACATTTTGTACAATTGCGTCCTGTTAAATTGCATCATGTTAAAGTTATTGATATGAACTGAATTTGGCGTCCCGTTTCTCTAATTCATTCATGCTACGAAACAGATTAAAGGTGACTCTTCTTTTCGTTATCGGTGAGCTAATTGGGCGGTGGGCTCACTTAGCGTCAGTCTCCCATCCTGTTGTCAATTCCACGACAACAGGTCTGTCCTCTCAGCATGTTGCCATGGAAACCTGAGCATAATGGCAGACGGCTATTGAATGGAGAGACCAAGTAGACGATTATTACCTTCTAGGACTTTTAATGTCAGTCATCTGTTAATTGCTAATTGGTAAATGATGGAGTTGGTCGAGTGCATTGATGAAGTCGCTGCTGTAGACGTGACAGAGGTTTAGCTTTTGGCCTTTAAATGACATGGAATTAAAACACAGTACTGATGTTTTATGTACCTGAATGTGTATATATGTGTATGTATGTGTATATATAAATTATATATTGTATAGCAGCAGTACTTCACAGTAACAGGCAACAAGAAATCTTGTTGAAGATGGAACAGTAATAATAGTACGGTAAGTGTGTACAGTACTGTTCTGGGATTACATGACTGATTAAGTCTGAAGGAGTCATAGATTTTTATGTCAGATGTAATGGTTTGATTAAATTGTCTTATGGCGTAGAAACTGTCTTTGTATCTTGATGTGTGTGCGGTGATGAACCTGATTCACTTTCCAGAGGATATAAAAGAGAAGAATGACTGTACAGGGTGATTAGAGATCTTCATAATGTAAGGAATGGATGCCCCACTTCACCCCACTGGGAGATGTGTGGATGATCCTTTGAGATGTTGTCATCACCCATGGACCCAGCGGCACATTTGCGTTTCATTCAGGCTCCTGTGGAAGTGTAGATGTTGGTGGCTTTACCACTAGAAGGGTAGAAGTGTAACTTTGAGGAATTTAAAGCTGTTTCTACTGCATCACATTTAATATAGATGGGTGTGTGTGCCGTTGTGGTTTTGACATTGTAACATAATACTTTGAATAAACCACCAACACGTGTTTCAGAATGTTTCAAACAGAGATGGCGATAGAGTGGCTGTACTGTCAAAGGAAGGTGTAACTCTGTCCTCTGATTACACACGAGCGTTCAGGAAACATCATTGTGCGTGTTTTGTGGAGCTCTCAGAGATCGACCGCATCAATGAAACCTTCCGTCTCATTCTTGTCGTGACAAGGCAGCACTAATGGTGACGGTTCACTGGTTCTGAACAGGCGTAAATAAAAAGCAACAGAGAAGACAGTCCGGCATCCTGTGCGACAGCCGCTCGCATGATAAACAGGTGATGAAAATGACCTCCTGGTGGAATAGCACACGTTCATCACAATCTGTGATGTCGGCCCCTCGAACCCGGACCAATGCGATGGAACCCTGACAGAGTCTGACTGAATTCCTCAAACTCACTAAACACACAGTATTACCAGCTTTCCTGTAGCTCAGTGATTAGAGCATGGTGTTAACAACGCCAAGGTCATGGGTTCGATCCCAGGGATTGCACATACTCAGAATCAATGTATAGTAAAATGTGATGTAAGTCGCTTTGAATAAAAGCGTCTGCCAAATGCATAAATGTAAATGTACCATAACCAGATGTTTGTTTGTGTTGGGAATGAAATATAGATCATTCCTGTTAGTATCTTGTTGTTTTATGGAGGTGGACAGCTTGATTTTGTAAAACAGAAAAACTTAGAGGAAAAAAAACTTGGCTTACATTTTTGTCTCTTGAACAGGAAGCGATGTGAGAGGAGGGAGGGGTGACCTTGAGGTAAAAGTGGTGTGCCGTCCAAGTTGAGATGTACGCTGTTGTACGCTGACCTCCATAAAACACATTTTTGTATTTGATCCATTTGATCTAGGAAATGATGATATTTATGGTTGTGCTCTCTGTTGTCAGCAGAGGTTGTGGAAATGGATGGCAGGCAGCAGATGTCAAAGATGGTTTATTTAAAGCGGAAGGTTGGGTCTTGGTGCTGACCCGTGCCATGCTCGCTTACAGCCAAATTAAAAGCCTTCCTCGTCCAGGGACACACACATGTTTGCATATGTGTTTTATGAGGTCTCTTCATAGAAATAGTGGTTTTTATACTGTACAAACTGTACATTCTAGTGCCTAAACCCAACCCTCACAGAAACCTTGGCATTTTTTTAATAAACCAAAAAATAAACATTTACTATGTTTTAAGCAATAGTTTATGAGGACACATGAATTGTCCCGTAAACCATGTTTAGGTTGTTATACACATTACATGTGATTATACACGTTTGTGCATAAACCACATATGCAAGACCCCCCCCCACACACACACACAAACACATATATACCACTAATTTCACACATGAATGAAATGAAAGGTACCAAATGAAAGTTTTATTGACAGTGTGCTGAGGGTCTGCTGTCGAAGCAGGTGGTCATTTAATGCTTAATCTGGACCCTCGATGACTATTAAAATGCAAACATGTTTTAGACACTGAGCCATCTAAGGAAAGACTGACTGACCATTCGGAGAGCATCTTTTGTGTGTCTATTTTTTCACTCTGTTAAACGTTTATAACGAACACAACACATGTAACCATTTCAAAGAAAATAAGATGTTTTATTGTAGCTTTTATAGCTGAACTCACAGAGGAAGATTTCAAAGTTAAGCCTTTGACAAGCCCTATTGCTTTTTTATTTAAGCTAATATGGCAAGGGGACAGTGGTACTTTCATGGGTGAAATATTGTTATTATATTTATTCTCTGAGCAGTTAAAGTAGCATTTGTTTGTTTCCATATTGATGAAAAATATCTTCTAAAAAATAACGTGTATGTTAATATTTAAACGCAATAATGTTTTTTTCTTACTAGGAGTCTGCGTGATACCCGGTCATAAGCTTAATGTGGATGTTAATAGGCAGATTGTGTAGACCTGTCAGTACATGTGCTGAGGGTGACCATTATGCTAATGCGTCATACAACAGACTAATGGTCCCCAATTAACTTAAGTCCATTTGTGAAATTAATGACAAGGCTTGAGTTTAGCATGTCCTCTAAAGTGTAGAGAGCTGAGGTGAATGTAAGACCAGAGCTACTGTATCCACCTTAAACCCAAACACACTTAAAATTTTAGTTATGTTTAGTTATGTTTAGTTATGTATGAACAAGGAGTTGTATTCGACTGGCATCATACGAGAAGGTCCACTGTTCCTTAGGGAAAGTACATTTTCAGGGTGTGTTGAGGGTGAGGGTGTGTTATTTAATAAAATCATTTAAATATAAATAGATAAATCATTTATAATAATCACTGCAATATTTCTTAAAAAATATATTTTGCGTATTTTGATTTCATGGTGACACTGGTGAAACTCTGTGTTTGTTTCTGTGGTTTGTAATATGAAGGAGTGAATTCAATGGATTGAGTTTCTCTCAACTCATTTATTGGCTTGTTTTTGTTATGTTGTTTTTTTGTGCTCTCTGAAATGCGCTTTCTTACCGTACTATAATTGCCCAGCAATTAGATTATTTGATTCAGGTAATTGCGGTTTAGAGCGTTCTTTTTATGTTTTCCTCGGTTTGTTGTTCTTTTCAAGGTGGGTTTATTCATGGAGTATCTCAACACCCTTGAAGCGTTGCTCGAGCGTTTTCGTGTGTAACGTTTTCCGTGTGCTTAAAGGAAGCTCTGGCGTCACTTTCTGTCAACCGCGCCGTAATTGCTTGTCTGCTACGACCACTCAAGCAAACAGATGATATTTGCTTTTGCATTTCAGGTCAGATTTGAGCTCAATCGTGGTTCCTTTCAGGTAATGCAAGAATACAGATCAAAGCTGCGCTACCTGCATCTGCTGGTGCATAAATATGACCTTAAAGCTGCTTTACCTAAGCAGTGAAGTACATGAGACTGTGCTGTATTCTGCAGTTATTATATTTAATATAATTGCACAGCCATGTGTGCCTTATTCCTTCCCCCGCATAATTAAACTGTTACGGACAGAATTGTGTGATTTCTTTATCAAGTAAATATGTTCTTTCGGAGAAGCCCTGACCTGCACAGTTTTAAAAATGGTTCGATGGATGTTATCGATATGTCATTTCAATTTAAAAAAAAATTGTGTATTGGCATGTTTTCTGCACGAATAGAATTTATGCTTATTCATACAAGAGCTAAATCGCATCTTGCTAAATATCCATATTTTGTGGCCTAATGTGTTCAGAATTTTTGCTTTTGGTTTCAGCGAAGATTTGAAGAATTGTCGCTAGCGGTTATGACACTGGTGGAGAGGAACCTTGGTTCATTGTTTCGCTGTCTTTGATCCACCTGGAGAAGAACGCAGGGAAATGATGAGTTTTGAAATCACAGTGGGCTTATGGGTAAAAAAGTCCATTCTGTCCAAAGTTGGTCAGCTAACACAATCCAATTGAAATCTCATGCAGGCTAAGAAGGCCAAGATCTGGGGAAAGAATGGCAGATTTTAAGTACCCTTCAATTCTTTCTCACTCGCTCTCCTTCACTCACATTTTATCTCCTCTCTCTACTGTTTTCTTTATTTTATTATGTACACAAAGCAGCGGGAGAATGTGAACAAGGTCTTGCAGGGTAATAAGGACAGCAGACTAATGCTGTGTGGAGCCGTAACACAAACGTGCATCTCAAACAGACAGTGCAGACAGCCGCAAGTCCAAGATTATTTACTTGTTTTCCCATCAAAGTTTTTTCCCATCATGGGAAATTCATTTATCTATACAGTTAAACAGTTCTAGATTGGGAAAGAGTCAGGAACATTTGGGCATTGCATGCACTTTTACTGCAGGTCATTCAGATAAAATAAATATATATATTTTTTAAATATTTTTCTTTGATATAAAAAATTGTAAATGTATTGTCTTTGCAACACAAGCAAATCTTTGCAACACAGTACGTTACAATTCAAAGGTAAAACCAATTGCGTAGTTACACGTTGACAGACAGACAGACAGACATTCAGAATGTTAAAAACAACATTGATGCAGATAAATTGACGCATTCTATAATGCGTGAATCACAGGGTTTCATTAACCCTTTAATTGCTTCCTCAACAACGAATGCCTTCCTGCTCTACAGTGTTCTCCAGCTCGGCTAATGTGAGAAATAAACAGCTGAAGATGAAAACCTCTGGGTCCATCTAAAGCTTATTTATAGACGCTTCCATTATCAGTGCATTAAAACTGCAGGAAGAGCTCAAAGATAGTAGAAAATATCACATATAATTGTCACAGGGAAAATACATTGGCAGCAGACTATAGAGTCGGCGCTTATGTTAATTTCACTGTTTTATTCTTCTGGTTAAAAAAAGTGTGACGACCAGAAACTCAGGAAAGATCAGGTCTCTGTTTATAGCCAAGAGAGACTTAAAATAACAGTTTTAAAGGTTGTGTTACTCTATGAATATCGCAAATGTCCCTAGACTTACTGAATTCAATTGCTTTTTCCTGACAATTACATGTTTTTCATAGTTACAGTGTGATAGAAGAAAATCACGCCAAACACAATTTATGAAATACTGTTCGCCTTTATCGTAGCTAGTCTGTAGTCATTTTATGCTTTTATTCAAAGTGGCTTATGGCCGAGATTCCCAGACAAGAGTGTATTTACCCCAGGGGGTACTTAAGCAGATTCCTGGGGGTACTTGGAATGATTTTGATTTTGCTTTATTAAATCTACAAAACAGGAAAAATAGATTACAGTAACTGATTATTCTTGTAATTAGTTTGGTTTAAAGCAATTAACGATTTTTTTCTAGTTCGTTTTTAATGAAAGAAGGAAAATAAAATGTGTAATGTGTGCAGGTTTTTAAAAATTGCACACTGATATACCCTGAATCTATTTTTCACATGCAGTATTGATTGTGTTTTGTAATGATTTTACTAATGGTAATGATGATGCTAAATTATATCCAGTATAATGAGTTACCAGGAACACATTTTTGGTTTGTGTTGATGCAGGAGTGTTTATGCTGTTGGGTAACACAGACCATAAAGCGTGGGTGAAATTTTGGGTGAACAGTGTCTTTAATGAGACAACTGCCTGCATCGACCTGTGGTTAAACACCTGAATTTTGGTAAATTTATGGACTGTCCTTACTGGAGAAAAATGTATCTATAATCTGTAATGTATAGTCGATAATGGAACAAAGAGCAAAG
>JAZGTJ010003410.1:0-15130 GCA_036877575.1 Botia almorhae | reverse complement strand
AAATGTGTAATGTGTGCAGGTTTTTAAAAATTGCACACTGATATACCCTGAATCTATTTTTCACATGCAGTATTGATTGTGTTTTGTAATGATTTTACTAATGATGATGCTGAATTATATCCAGTATAATGAGTTACCAGGAACACATTTTTGGTTTGTGTTGATGCAGGAGTGTTTATGCTGTTGGGTAACACAGACCATAAAGCTGGCTTAGATTATACAATAGTACAGTTAAAGGGATAGTTCACCCAAAAATTAAAATTCTTCCATCATTTACTTAACATCATGTCATTCTGTTTAGGTTTCTGTGGAATGTCTCTGAAAAATGTCTTAGTGGTTTTGTGACCATACAATGAAAGTCAGTAGGTGCCACTGTTGTTTGGTTGCCAACATTCATAAAAATATCTTTATTTGTGTTTCTCATAAGCAAAAGGTTTGGAATGACATAAAGGGGTGTAAATGATATTTGGGTGAAATTTTGGGTGAACAGTGTCTTTAAAGAGACAACTGCCTGCATTGACTATGGTTAAACACCTGAATTTTGGTAAATTTATGGACTGTCCTTACTGGAGAAAAATGTATCTATAATCTGTAATGTATAGTCGATAATGGAACAAAGAGCAAAGTATATATAGACTTCTATGCTGGTTCATTTTGTCTTATGTGCATGAAACCAGAAAATCTTGTCTCCCCAAAACTCAGAGTTTCTCCTTCAGTCGGCAAAAACTTTGACGGTTTAAGATATTTCCACAAAATATTCAACAGATGAATCGGCTTCGAGCTGAATTTTCACTAATACAAACTCAGTCAAGGGGACGATATTTATGGATTTCATCCTTTAGGACGACGCAAAGGTGCGAGTTATCTGCGCCGATTGTGCGTGTGAATACGTGCTACGCCGCATCAGCCCTGACTAATACAAACCCATATCAGGAGTTTTTGAAATACTCAGTTACTTTGAAATTCAACATTGAAAGGATTTTGTGCAGTGTCGCCGTAGATACGGCAATGGACCGTGAAATTGAGTCACTCAATGTTAAAAAAAGAGAAAGTCAATGAAAAGTAAAGGAGAGGAAGTAAAAACGTCTTTTTTTTTACTCTACTTGTTCGTCCAACAGTAAAATGCACAGAGGCTTCATGTCCTCCTTGTTTTTTGTTATTCAGAGTTGAACGTACAGGCCCAGAGCGTCCTGTTGTTTCTGTATGGGCCCCGTCTTATGTGTGAAGCCCAGTGAATCATAAACCAGAGCTCTCTCAAACTTTATTTTACCTCTCTGAAATGAATGTAAGTTCCTCTGTTGAAAGTGGGTTGGATTTCTCACAGCAGAGAACAGGAAAGTTAATAATTCATGTCGTTTTATTAATGTGGTTTTCTCACAGTCTTACTCAAGCTTATCAATAAACTTAAAAGACAAAAGCGCTGTATTTTTTGTGTCTTTGTTGTTGTGGATGCTTCACTTTTGCATTTTCTTAAAGATATAGTTCACCCAAAAACCAAAAACTTTGTCAGTGTTTTCTCTTCACTGTCTGGGCTTGCCGGTCACAATATGTTTAAATGTTTTATTGAACATAAATGAGACTTCAGTATCGTTTTTCAGCATGCAATGCTAATTTTTTTTCTTGTCTATAATATAGAACTATAATATAGTCATATAAGATGTCTATTGTGTCATTTTGTTGTCAGTTCAAACTGAAAGAGCATCTAAATTTCTCCTTTTGTGACCCACAGAAAACTTTTTGGGGTGTACTGTCCCTTTAAGAACCGACCCTTTTGTAATCGGAAAGAAATGAACATTTAAAGACACAGATCTCAAGATGAGTGTAATAATTCAGCTGTGTTTTGTGTCATGTGTACATGTATCATGATAAGGTTTGCAGATGATTAGCAATTAGCCTTCAGTGAAGAGGTTAATGGAAGTGAATCAAATATCCGAAATCGAGAAAGATAAATAATTTTCCCTCACAAACAGACCTGCTGTACATTATATAAACAGACCGAGAGATCGCATTCAGCTGTATGTCACTGTATAAATCTCATTATCATATAGACCAGCTTCAACACACAGTAGTCACTGATCTGTCACAAATCCAGACTCCACTTGTTATTTGTACAGAGACGTCCTGCACATAAATTACCCTCTCGTCAAAGCAGGGCGAAGCGCAGCCCAAGCCGGAGAGATTGTATGAGGAGGAGGTATTGAGAAGATCAGGTAAATGAGATGTACTCAAACTGAGAGCAAAGGTAAACAAACAGCGCGATAGAACAACACACATCAAATTGTGCGTCTTTAAAGGCCATGAAATGCAAATGTGACAGAGAGGGTCCTTGTGACGAACGCCTAGTCGAGGCTCTCCGCGCATCTGCATGCGCTGTCCTGAGACGCAAACAAAACAAATGCGACTACCAGACATATTTACTGGCCTAAAGTGTTCCTGTATTATTGTCCTTGTCTCTCAGACTCTCCTATTTGTAACTCTCCCTTTTCTTTATGCCCTAAACGCATTTTCACTCTGAGTGCATGTCGTTTTTTCAGGTAAAACGGCAGTTTCGAAGTTTTTTATTTTATTAAACACAATTTAAGAACTTTACAGTTAAGAAAGTGTCTTTTATTTTTGCGCTGTGCATTAACATCTTAAGTGAATGTGACCTGTTTGCTTAAGGGCACCTTATTCGTTTCCCACCAGCGATGGGAATCAAACCTGCAACCTTTGGGTTACAAGTTTATCTCTTTAACCATTAGGCCACAACTGCCTGTCCCAAATAGTCACTGTTGACCCTCAAAAGACACACTGTAGCAAACTGTCGCACTTGTTTAACGCTAGTAAATAACTTTTTCACAATATGGGTTAAGCTGATTTATAACGCCAGCTTGAACTCTATATGTAGCAGCACATTTGGCGGGAAAATAGTCCATTTTAATGCCAAAGTCACACAGTACGGTCACTTCCTGCTGTCACTTTTGCAATCTTGTTTCTAAAAAGTTTCTACTTGATCAATATTGTTTTTTCTCGACACGTTTAGTGTTGGACAAACGGCAACATTGCACAAAATATACAAACGTATGTAAATATGAGACAGAACTGCAACAGTGGCTCAAAATGTTATTCACACAGAGCTTGTTCAGTAAATCACAGATAAACTGTTCCAGGGCTGATTTGAGATCAGAACATAATACAACCTTCTAGCTTACTGTGAGCGTGACTGTGCTGTGGGCATCTACTGATGCATTCTGGGATACGTCACAGGAGTCAGTGAGGTGTAGAAATATAATAGAATCATGAAACACAAGAGAAAGGCAGATGTGAGGTGAATTTCTTCTAGCAAACTAAAAAGGCTTCTGGGGAAAGTTGTGAAATGTACAACGTATAACCATAAAAATATGTGTAGGCTTGCTTACTGGGAGACTGCTGACATTAGCTTAGGATAATGTTTTGTACATTTTGTTGATTACCATTGTTTTAATCATGTTCTTTTGTCAGTATCATTGGATAAAATGATAATCATAATGAAGAAAGATCATTTGATATCTTTATCAATATCACCGCTTTATCTCACTGTTAAATATCTTTTGATACTTGTCATTTGTACAGCTGCTTTGAAACAACGCGCCGTCGTGAAAAGCGCTTTATAAATAAAGTTGAATTGAATGAATTATTTAAGGTGGAAATAAATAATGCATCATCAGTTTCTGTGTCTGGGTCTCTGAGGGCTGAGGGAGTGACATCATGTTCTATAGGGGTGCAGACAGAACATGACATGCTGTGTTGAACATATCGGATCTTTGTGTGTTCTCTAAATAGGCTCCGGTCTCACAGGTGTCCGTGGAGGTCTGGAGGGAACAGCTGGAAATTTACCAAGTGAGAGCATTGCATTAGAGACGAGAGGGTAAGAGAAATGTGTGCCACGGGGGCAGTGTTTAATGCTTAAACACACTTTTAAATTGGGTTTCTCCTGACAGAGTTTCTGCAGCAAATGTTATCTTAGCTGCTTTTGTCCGGGGGAATGGCGCCGCCTCTTTAGACTGTCATTTATGAAAAATTGATAAGCGAAAATGCCGTGATGTCAAATGACGGCATTTGACATTTCAGCTTCAAAGTAACAGAGACCTAACGTGTGATTTGTGTCCAAATGCACATAATGGACCGAGCGCTGCCCGTTTACGTGTGTGAATTATGATCAGACGAGTGTGTGAGTTGCGTGTGAAGTTGTTTATTGCAACGTCCAACAAAATCTGATCAAACACTTGATGAAATAGTTTGATCAACAATGTTTGATCAGATTCAGGAATATTCAAATGTTCACTTTAAGCATGTTTTTGTTTGTTTAATTAAAATTAAAGTATAATAGACAGTACCTTGTATTATGGGTCTGTACAGATAAAATAATGTAATGCAATTTGTGCATCAGGGTAATTAAGGTAATTTTTATTGATAAAAATCCTTGACTTGTATATAGCAGTAACGGTCTTCTGTTGAGGGGTGGCTCCTACAGTCGTGTGTGTAAACGTGCATTTTTACCGGACGTTTAAATCATTGTTGTGCTGCATCTATCAGCCACTAGGGGGCATTCGGGTTGGAAAGGGGTGCTGTCCATGGTTCTGAAGACTAAACCGTTCTGATAAAGCAACATACAGTACATTTAAGCTATACGTTTGATCAGTTTGTGTGTTCCCTGAGTATTGAACCTGCAACCTTTGCACTGTCAACACAATACTCCACCATCTGAGCTTAATACTTTTGTGTTGAGCCAAGGGCACCTGTGACTAGAAATGAAAACCTCAATACAACAATACCAGCAGTGGAGAAAAAAGTCTTGTGAGAAATGAAGGCCGGTTCTTCTTTGAATATACAGCATGAATACAGAGTGTCCATATTAGTTAGCTCATGGGTTACGAGAGTTAACGGAGTGAATTCTTTGGCAGGTAATGTTGAAGACATAATGACTGTTGGTTAAGCTGTAAGATTAGTAAGAGTTTCTAAATACAGTAGTAATATTGTAAAATCATTATTTAAGATGGAGTACGAAACAAACCAGTTAGTACTCGTTAATGTACATTTGTCGAAATATCTTTTTATTTATAGTATTGCGTTTTAATGTTATTCATAACGTTATTTTTGTATTTTTGCTATTATTTATTTTAGTCTATTAATTTATTATTATTATTCATGATAAACAACTTTTAACTGTTATTTATAATGTAAATTGTGTATTTTTATTTCTTATTATTAATTATAAAAAAGCAGGAGTTCAGAATGAATCGCAGGGATTGACGTTATCTTGGTTCTGCTTAAGTGTGGATGGCATATCTTGATGTTTTTGGTTGAAATGACTCTTGCGGTGTATTTTGATAGACCCTGTCAATGCCTGCGGTTCGAGATTCCTGGAGGAGCAAAAGATCAGAGAAGAGGAGCAAAAAGAAAATGTTTGTGGCCGAATCCATAATATTTCCACTATAAAGCAAATTAAACCCCCCCTGTAATGGCAGCTTTGGGTCAGCCGTTGAGGGCATGACAAATTACCCCTGAATACACCGATTAAATATTTATTCGCTAAGTCGTAATTGGTTTTGTGCAGAAGTGTCTCCAAAAACAGATTTTTAATTTATGGTTTAAGATGGGGGACGAGATGCGCGAGGGATGCTACTGTGTTTTAGATCATTGTAATTACAAATGGATGCTGTGTTTTTATGCGCTGCACCTCTCGGCACTCTGTTGTATTATTCATGGTTTTGTGTGAGATATGTGGACACACGACAGATAGACGGACCAGATCAGAGATTAACCAATCAGAATCAGAACAGGTGTCAAACAGATCAAACCAAATGATATTAACAACCTGTATTAAAATCACTACCACAACAGGGTTCTGCATAAACGTATAGTTTACAATGAAACGTGAGGGACATATGTTTAAGATGTATCATGTACAATTGCAGGACTCATTAAAGAGCCATACTGTCTTAGGTGGAGGCATTATACGGTATGCACTTCTAAGATATCTAGGTTATGGTAGTACATCACATGGTATAGCTACATACAGTCCATATGTGTAAATAACTATCTATGCATGACACAAATAAAAAATAATCAAGAATATGGTATACGGTCCAGAGCCATATGGTAAAGGGTAGAAGGTACCAGGGTTGGTGGCTAACTTTTCTCCAGTCATTTCTTTGAGTAGGTGTGCTTTTGAAAGTCAATTTCTGTGGATACATGCCTAAAGTCTTGGTTTCAAAAAACGGTATTGAATATTTCCAGCGTTATTGCCCAGGAGAAAAGATAAAGCTCATTGCACATGATGCAATCGTGTTGTCAGGAATGGAACAGCGTCCCATGTGACAACTAGCCCCAGTTTCCCATAACATATATAGAGAGCTGCTGAACTTTTAAATGACCTGATCTTTTATATAGCCGCTTTGAGGTTAACCCTGTAATTGTAATGAATGTAGCTGTCATGGCGGCCCATGACAGACCTCACTTCAGCGGGTGGAAGTCTGGTGTCATTACTCTATGACAAGAGACGCACGGTGAGCGTTTGACAGAGAATGTATTACACATCTCCCCGTGGGGTTGGAATTAGATTAATTTGAGGCCGGCCGCGGTTTGAAGAGATCCTTTCAGTGAATTAAGATGGAAATAGATTCCTTTTATGAGTGGGCATAAAAATTCATTGTGATACAGAGCCGTTCTAAAGTCTGAGGGCGAATCTCTGAACAGAGCGATGAGCGTCCCACTGTCATTTTGAGAGCAGTAGACACAAAGCAGCAGGATAAACCAAACCACAAATTGGATAGTGTAAGTTTCACGTTCGGTCGTAAAGATTGGAAGTTCTTTGGGGTTATAGAAAAAACGAAATAACGCCACTGGCTTTATTTTACTAGTTACAGACGAGGGAATCTTTGTTGCTTTGCTCGGGTACATAAATCTGTGGGGAGGAAATTTTTACTGAGGTATTTTACCTCATTGGAATAACGGTTTGATGAGGTTCCTGTGAAGTTGGATGTGTTTCTGTGGGATTTCTTTCCACACGAAATTTAAATAAGGTTTAAATAGAAAAAAGGATGAATTGCTAATTAATTTAAATTAATTTACTAGGTTTTTGTACTTTTCTGTTTGAATGCGCTTACAATTTGGATTATTGTCACGCACAGGCAGTAATTTTACCACAGGCAAAGAGGTTTAGGCACTGTGCTTCCTGTCCTGACTAAAACACTGCGTTAAATTACTGTAGCGTGTGACTTACTATTCTTGAAAGTGGGGTCAACTTAAATTTAGTAAAATACACTAATGTTCCATAAATTGTTGCATTTATAAACCATAATACATGCAACAAACAATTCATCTACCAAGTAATATAGATCAAAATGAGTGGACGTTTACGGTTGCCAAGCAACATGTTGATATTAGTGCCTTAATATAGAAAGTACATCAGGAGTGTGTGTGCATGTGTGTGAGTGTTTTACAATGGCTTAGAGTAGACTACAGCTCAAGCAATCAGAATCCAAAGTCACAACTTTCCTTTTATAAAAAAAATACATGATTTCCATTTCAGAACGGCTGTGGTTTAGTGTATCAGCACAAAGACTGTTTTTCCTGCTGGATTCCTTGAAGTGCCCCTCCGGAAACAGACACAGAGACAGATGGGACTACCAGACTATTTGGCAACTGAGTGGGAGGACAAACAGAGAGAAAAAAGAAAGAAAGAGATAGTGAGGGAGAGAGACAGTGAGAGAGACAGAGAGGGAGACAGAGAGGGAGAGAGAGACGGAGAGGAAGAGAGAGATGGAGAGGGGGAGAGAGAGAGATGGAGAGAGAGAGAGACAGAGATAGAGAGACTGTGAGGGAGAGACTGAGAGAGACTGTGATGTCCATTATTGTGTGTCATCTGGCATGTTTGTAATTGTTAAGTAGATATAGTTTGCTTTGCTTGGGTTTGGTTTTATGGGGCATAAAGCTTTCTGTTCAGGTCTGCTGCTTATTAACACAATGCACAAGTGTTCTTATTAGCATCTATTGGGCTGTAAATTCTGGGGGATCTGTCTCATTTCAGAGGTCTCAGTCATGTGACGACAGGTGCCTCATTATAATGTACACAGTTCATTAAACTCATACACAGACATGCAGAAACACAATACAGACACCATGATATTGTTAAAGCTAATCTCATTTATTTTTAAAACCGCCACACTTACTGGACTTTCATTATTAAAAGAGTCTGTCTGTAAGGTCTGTGACCGCCCGGGAATAAAAGGTGAGCCCGATGGCTTATTAAGAGCTGCGTTCTGATTGGTTGAATTCTGCCTCATACGCTGCCCATGACTGTCATACTTATTTCTCCATCTGTGACACCTAAGCAGCTGGACGGTAAAACCATTGCTCATAAAAACACCTTCTGCTCGCTCTTTCTCTCTCTCTCTCTCTCTCTCTCTCTTTCTCTCTCTCATTCTTCTTTCACCTTCTCTCTCTCTCTTTCCCGTTCATTTGTTCCTAACATGTTTTCATCTCCTCGCTCAACTCCTGCTCAGTGTCCGCAGTCATGTCGACTGCGCTACGAAATCGCCCTGCGATCTTATTGGCCCGCTGGAATGAAATGTTGCTCACAGAATAGCATATAAAGTGACGGTAATGACCGCAAACGGTTGAGCTTCAAAACTGACTCGTTTACTAAAATAGGACGTGATCTGTCTAAATTTGGTGAATGACAAACAGATGCTCAAGTTTGGGTGTCTCCAGTGGACCTGGTCACGCTTGCCATTTTGAGTCAGGTTTGACTACAGGCCGACGTTGAATTTACATAGAGCTATAGCGTCTTATGCTAGACACGTCCCTGCATGCGACCTTCTGTAACCCCTCTGAAGACATCTCATATTCATTATGCATTGATTACAGCCTCCTCTTTAATAGACTCATTTACCTTGTCCCCCTAAAGCAGTGTATTGATTTTTATGAAAAGGAATTAAATGGGCCGTGTTGGTTGCACCCTGTGGCAGCATGAAGGGTTTCGAGAATTAAACCGCTTACAATCGCATAATTATGAGAATGACAATTATCTCCCTACATCCATGTATTTAAACTTGTTCGCCCTGTGGGTAGAAACAATAGATTGGGCCTCAAAAGTGCGCAGACACAAAGCTGCTATAATTCTACGTACTGACAAATGGTATAACTTTAATGTACTGTAAGTCGCTTGGGATAAAAGTGTCTGCCGAATGCATAAATGTAAATGAATGTAAATGTAACGTTCGCGCCGACTGTACCGGCTGTTTTATATGTCTACTGAAGTGTGTGATTTGCCTGGCAAGTTGTTTAATTTAGTAATGCAGTACAGGATCGGCAGTGATTCATTCTAATGTATTCAACCTCAAACACGTCCTTGTTGCGTGAGGAATTATCGCCATCGCAGGGATATGCGCAGACATTTGTTCTCCACCTGCATTAGTCCTGCGCCGTGGCTGTAATTATTAGATGTCGAACTGCTTCAAACAAGTTCAGTGATGAATGTGGAGGTTCCACTGGCTGCAACTGGCACAATGGCTTCAGATTACACTAAAGCTTAAAATAAATGCAGGACTTAATTATTAGCTAGACTACATGAAATCTTTGCACTCAGCTTTGGTCTTTTTACTCCTTATTGTTCTTTGCATGTTACATTGCATACTATCTATCATCTATCTATCTATCTATCTATCTATCTATCTATCTATCTACCTGTCTACCTATCTATCTGTCCCTTATTTGTCTGTCCGTACATTTGTCTATTTGTATAACTATCTGTCTAGATATATTTATATGTTATATATAAATAGAATCAGCTAGTGCATAGAGGAGACTGATACTGAATCCAAGCCCCCATTGTGATTCAATTAAAACTGTCGTGTTACACTTGGGAATATGTAATATGTTCAATATTCACATGGGAGAGGAGGCGCACCGTATGATTAACAACACGTCACGTGTGCAGACACAGTCTCACACGCGCGCACCGACATTCACCTACACACGTCTAATTTCTCATCTCCCAAACACAAGTAACATTGGGTGCTTTAACACAGCGATGTGTTCATAACAAACTGTAGCCTGCGGGCAAATCTTGACAATCCTGGTGAGAATACGCCTGTATCGCAGTATTTACAGTACATAACAGTGGCATCGGGGGCTGTCAGCGTGTTATGTGCAGATGTTGAACGCCCGTGACAGCCCAATTAGTCAACAGCGAGCTGGAATATAATTGCTTTTTTGAGCCTTATCAAATTAAGCTCTCTCTAATCTCTTTGGTTGTATTGATTCCACCGAGCAGGAACAAACAGACAGCCAATGGCAAAGCACTCTGGAGCCAGAGAAGGTGCTTGTTTCTCCAGTACCTGTGGTGTGTGTCTGCCCCACGCTGATCTATATCTTACCCACTATATCTTAAACCCCACGGCCCCTCGAAACAGAGAGAGAGAGAGAGAGAAGGAAAAGAGTAAGACGATCTGGAGAAAGGCAGTAAAAACTTTTACTGATTTGTGGACCTATAGAGGGTTAAACAGGAGTTGGAGAGCCTCACCTGCGCTGGAATGTTTAGTAGCCCTACTGTATTTTACAGTATTACGGTTGTTTACTGTATGATATTACAGTTGTTTACCGTAATAGCCTCAAGCGATTTTCGTCAGCGTACACGCTGTTGCTCGCTGACATTTGCTTGTATAAGCGCACGAAGATTGCATCTCGTTAAAATATTCATGTATATTTATGCGTACTTGCACCGAAACCACGTATTCATGTGTGATTAAACGGTCACATTGTTGAGCTGGACCTGATCGAGTCTATGTATGATCAAATATGGCTGATAATTTATTCAAACCTGATGTTCTCACACTTTAAGTGTGGACTCAAACAGTCGGCATTATTCATGACTATTGTCGTCGTATTGGTGCCGGGAGATGTCATTTCCAGTAATCGGCGGGGCTTTGGGGCTCTCTTTTCTGATTACCGTATTAATATACAGTAATGACTAAGTGTTCGCCCACACTTAATAAACAGGATGTTGGAGTTGTCGTCTGTCTCCAGCTCACACGTTACCCACAGGCCCTCATTTCCGAGACAAATCGCTAATTCCTGACCCGTTCGTGATCTTATGATGACATTGTAATCCTCGGATTGCTAAAATACATGAATACTGTCTGTGACTAATACAGAATGCACTGATGTCAAATAAATGATGGGGAATGAGAAAACCAATGGCAGGGAAAGTTCTCAGACAATTAGCAGACACGTGACGCTGGAGGTGAGAGTTTTTAGTTTTTTAAACGAAGTTTCTGTATTATAGATTTCTAATCTCCTCTGATAAAATTAAACATATTGCTTAAACAACTGGAAAGGTACAATGACATTTTGGCCGAAATGTGAGTTTGGCTTTAAAGAAAATATATGTTTCTAACAGAGATGGCGACAAAGAGGCATAACGTACGGATTGCAGCCTTAAAAATAAATGCATTATGACTTTGACTGATTCTCTATCTTCACATCTAGAGTCTCTTATCCAATGAATTGATCTTTGCAAAGTTTATTTCATTGAGCCAATGAGCATTGAATTCATTGTGCAGGTGTCATAAACCGCAACTTGCTTAATTGAATAATGCCATGTGATTATTGTACATGTGAATTAGTTGAAAACTGAAAAGCACAGAGTGTGTGTGTGTGTGTGTGTGCGCGTCAGTGAGAGAGTGTATCTGTCTGTGTGTATGAGTGTCTCTATGAGACAACTTATTTTCTCTTCTCACTCTTTCTGTTTTCTTCTGTTATTCTGGGAGACAAAGAAACATACACATAGACAGAAGAGAGTGTGTGTGCGTGTGTTAATTTTCGTGTTTTGTGTCTCCTCGGGTGACATACAAACGCGGTGGTGCAGATCAAAACAATTATTTCCTCGGTCAGGCAACGCTTGACATAAAAAACAAAGTCGCTGTCCTGCGGGACGGGGGCGTTAATAATTTCTCTCCTTAATTAGTGGTTTGGAAGTGTAGCTAATTAACGTGCGATGCATCCCATTGGTTCATTAAATTTGGACTTCAGACTGCAGCACTTCTGATACATTGCACCAGTAACCAATCGCTGAATAATTTCCAATATTAACCGGGAATGACAGGCCTGATCTCACTGAGTGTGAATGTATTTCTTCTCTGTTTGATTGATGTACCAGTGATTCAACACTGATTTTATCGCGGGCTGCCAGTGGCAATTTAGTGGACAATACAGACGCATTGTTAAACATGCCGGGAATGTGACAAACTGTCACAAACTGTTTACACGTTTACAGATTTGCTGTGAACAGATGTCAGTGGCGAAACTTTTAGCTGAGTTATTTATTCAGCTCAGCGATTAGCAAGAGGTCACCAAATGTTGTCTTTGTGTGTTTAGTGGTAATTTAGAGATTTTTGGGCCTTGTTTTTCCTCCAGAGGTTTTGTTAATTGCATAAACTAGCCGTCACAAATTGTAAATAAAAATATTGTCTGTTTTTTATGTGGTAACATCTCATTTAACTGCCTTCCTAAATTTTGTTGCTAAATAAACACGACTACTTTGGGTTACACCAATGGAAGCCATTTTTAAAGGCACAGTGTGTCATTAGCAGCACCAATTGGCAATTTCACATAACTTAGCTCCGCCCCCAAACTCACACCATTGGCTGTTCCAAAGTTCCTCTGTTAGGCTGCTCAAACAAACAGCAATTTCCCTGCCCTTTCCTCAAAGCAGCCTAGTTCCTTGTTATATAAAAGCATTTTTTGCTATACAGACAGTCACAAACAGTAGACGGTTAGTCCACTGTTTAAATTGCGGCCACAAGACATTTCTCCTCAAACAGACGATGTAATTTTTAACATCCCTCGTGACTCTGTTTTGTTTACACACATCACTGTTTATCCCTCATCTATCTGCTGGAGATATACAGTTGTGGGGGGTACGGGAGAAAGGCAACATTTTCAAAGCGCATCGATTTTTGGATCTTCGGAGACGGCCCCTCTCAGCCTCTCTTTAAACAGCTCCTGCTTGCTTTCATGTGTCTCCGACGCTGAGAGGGATGTGTGACGCTTTTACCCAGCATTCCCGCTTTCCGTGTCACCTCAGAGAGGCAGGTTCAAAACCATTTCACAGCCAGAGAGAGGGTTAATAGCACGGCTCACAGCTCATCTCTCAGGGCAGGCGCCGAATGACTCGCTTGACACAAGTCTCATCTCACCCAAGTGGCTGAAACAATCTGTTGGGAGGATATTCGAGGGCTAAATCAAGTTGTCATTGTGCCGCCGTTCCTGGTCGAGTTACAACAATAGATTTTATATTCGCTAGATTGCATATTGATAGATATGCATATTGATATTTGAATGTTCTATTCCTGTAGATATATTTGTAATATACCTATGTGATTTTTAAAAACACGTTTCCAAACGTTTTACGCATAATAAACAGTATCACATGTTGCTGTATGTCATTTATGTTCCTTAAAAGTCTGCAGACACATTACTTTAGTTACTCTTTGTGAGTTTATGCTCCGTTGCTTGCATCCAAACATCACATCTCATCTGTGTCACACTGAACTCATTTATTGGGCCTTCAGAACCTCTAAACAAATGCTCTCCGGTTCGATAATGGATAAAGGAGTTCTGTTCAGAGTTTCTGTTGGTCTGGAGGTCTGGGGATGTTCTCCAACAGTGCAGGGAGAACTTCAGATAGCTATTTGTATAGTGAAGTGAGCAATGAGTGCCAGAAGCAGCAGCCTTCAAATCTATTTACCTCTAGGTGTGAAAAACAAATGGAAGAGAGAAGCAAAGGAGAGAAAGCCAGTGAATCTGGATTGTGTACAGTGTTTGCTTTTATGAAAGCTGTAAAATGCCTCTTTAATTAAGCGTCGAGAGCAGCCAGCGGCAAACACATTATAAAAGTAATGAATCATTAGCAGGGCGCGTATTGTGAATGAGTTTTCAATAACAGAGCAGAACCTGAGCGCGGAGGCCTCAGAGACCTCAGAGAGAAAAGGCACGTTGGATCACGTTTAATTTGACTTCTGTTGAACATCATCACAGAGCTGCTCAATCTGAATGAGGCAGATGTGATATATCACATTGCTGTGTGTCTGAGGTTTGTTTCATTCAAACTTATATTGAATGTTACAAGACTCTGGACTCCCTATTGGCGAGCTGGTGAGAAGATGAAAAATAAGATTATGTTGTAATTAAATTGATCTTTGTTTTCCATGTCACTCCGCCGCTGTCTGGTTAGAGGTGCGCAGGCTGTGCAGGTGATAAAAGACTTGCTAGATAATTTGGTGTAAAAAAAATCCCCAAAAAGTCATTTTGCGTGAGTCTTTGTACGACATTCATAATGCAGAAACATATGTGTCAGTCTCGTTTATTTAATGAAGTCGTTTAATGTAGTGTAATGATCTGTAACTGACAAATAGCTTCTTACTTTTCACAGAACGTATCCTGCTCTCCAGATCAGTTTCATTAAAATACTATTTGATTCATTTTCTTTTAATAAATCGCCTGCTGATAATATGCCTTCTTATTTGTGTTTTATTTATCGCTTCTAAAATGATTAGAAACAGAAACAGAAAAAGTTTACATTCATTTCTGGCCCTTTAAAAGTAAAATCACGGGGAAAAAACTGTGTCGCAAATCCAGCGTTTGTCGACGGAAGAACTTTGTGACGGCCGTAGCAGGTCTGCAACTCTGGAAGTCCTGCGTGTGTTTTTTCTTTCCAGCCAAAGAAAAGGACAAATCTAAGAAGACATCTGCTTAATATTACTGTCGCCAAAAGCTTTAGAACGATGATCGAGGAAATTCTTAAAATAGTCTGGTTTTGGTGCGCGGCTGACTGTGAATAAAGAATGAGGGTGGCGATGAAGGATTTCTTTCATATTGGCTGTCTGAGATGAAAGAGGAGAGAAATGAAGGGTCGGGGTGAGTGTTTTGAGTGGAATAGAGACAGACTTTTGACCGCTTCGGGGATCTGGGGCCCTTATTGGAAATGTGGTGGTAGGTCATTGTCACCTCGGCTTTTATAAAAGCGCTTTATGAAAGAAGAGCCACACAAGAGACTCAGAAGAAGTGAAAGTGACCCTGGAAAGGAGACAGAACTGAGGTGGTTTTT
>JAZGTJ010003409.1:15071-35653 GCA_036877575.1 Botia almorhae | reverse complement strand
AATTGAACAGGTGTTCCTAATAATCCTTTAGGTGAGTGTATGTCTTAACAACGTTGTGTCATATGTTTCTCTGCGTCTTGCAGAACATGGATTTCAACCCCCTGTTTCGCAAAGAGCCCTCTAGTGAGCTCAAGCTCAAACCTTCATCTGAGGTAGCAGCCCTTGCCGTGGCCTACAGGAAGAATTCCACCCTTGGACAGTCATGGCCTGCTGCAAGAGTCAAGGAGGAGGCCAGAAATCGTGTGGCAGCAGCAGGTGGTGACACAGCAAATCAGCAGCTGGTGCTAAGTGAGAGTGCCTTGCAGTTCGGCCAGTACCGAGGTAAAACCTTTAAATGGTTGCTGTCCAATGACATAGGATATGCATCCATGGTGCTGGCCTCGCATCAGCAGAAGCGGGAGCGTGGAGACACATCTCACTCTGGGCCATTATGGGCAACAAAGATGCCTTACTGCGGTATGCTGGCCTGTTCTCTGATGTGATGACAGTCATCAGAGACTGGCGGGTCAGAGAGGGTTCTAGTACGCTGGTCCAAGAGGACAGGTTGCCCTATACTGCTGTGCACTTTGCTCAACATCCCTGGAGTCGTTCCACCTCCACCGAAATCGCTTTGTGCCAGGTTCATATGCCGCCTAAACAATTTGCGCTAATTGTACGTGTTGTCTAATGTGCTGACTGCTCTTTGTCTGTGTTTTTTAGGTACAAGTGCCCTGCACTTCCAGGTGTACCTGCTGTAGGGATTAGTGCAGTGGAACGAGGCTCATGCTTTGGCTGCAGTTGAAGGTGGCGTTAGAGAACATCCGTTATGACGACCAACGGCAGCAGTACATTAATGTACAGAGCGAGCAGGTGCCGGGCCTTAAATTGGCAGTGGATTACACCAGCCCTGGCAAATACACAGGCAAAATGTTTGTTCACACCTGTAACTTGTGTGTAGCAGCTGTAACGGCTGCATTACACCCATAGGTTATTAAAACAGATGTTTGTCACACTTTGTATATCTACAGGCAAGCTCATTGGTTTGGAATACTTGTATTCCCAAACAAACAAAGCTTACAAGGAAGACATGCTGCAGATCCTGACGCTCCAGATGGGATTCAGGATGAGGACCTGGGAAGGTGATGAAGGATTATGTGTATTGACAGTTCCCTAGATGGAATCAACATCTGATGTGTTACATTGCAACTGTGCCCCAGAATTCAACATTTGGTCTGTAAAGGCACGAGCCAAATGGCCATACAATTAAATGATCCATACCCAGGATGGATCATGCTTCCTGTCTATTGTAAAGCCTCCAAGTAGGAGGCCCCAACAGCATTTGTCTTTTGTTCATGGGCCATTTGTTTCCAGGTATAAGGTCTGGTCACAGAGACAGTACCTTGGGTTAAGATCTAGAAGACGGCTATGCTACACAACTTTCTTCAATAAACTCTTTTCCCTGAACTTTGGTCAAGCGTACTTATTTTATGTATTATAGAAGTCTAATACATTGGCGAGCCACCCAAACCACTGCTTAGCCAAATACAGCAAAATCTAACAGTGATCTGGAGGGGGATGAGGGCTTTGAGTATTTAGACTTTGATAGTGAGTCCCTGGAAATCTTGGGAGCTCAGCTGCCTCCAGCAGAGAAGCAGTCCCGGTACACATAAAGGACTTGTGGCAGAGCTTCTCCAGCTCTGTGGTAGCGCTCCACGAGTCCAGCACACATGGGAAGCAGGCCTTTACCCTCTGCCTCTGTGAGGACGCACATCAGAACCTGCCCATCCTCATTTCCCACATCTGTCACCCATGCAGCAGTGCCCGCAGCATCACCAGCGAGTTTGACCTTAAAGTGGATGAAAAGATAATACTAATTATTATTTAAATTATTGATGAATATTGGCCCGTACATTTGCAACACAAAGTCAGTCTTACCTTTTTGGTGGAGTCCATCTTCAGGATGGAGCCATAGGTGGAAGTAACCCTGGCCTTCAATTCTGACAGGCGTGTCAGCACATCTTTTGCATATACTGACAACAACCATGACGGACAAGGCACAGGCACCCTCTGTGGCAGCTGGGCAATGAGACCGCTGGGATCTGTGGCCTGGGACATAAATCTCCCCAGCACAGAGAGGTACCTGCCAGACTGAGTCAGCCAGTGCCCCCTGTGTCTGATGCACAGGTGTCTGTACAGGGCGGTGGCACTATTTCCCAGCGTGCGTCCCTGCATTAGCCTCACGACCTCCTTGTCACAAGACAACCTGTGTGTCTTAAAGAATAAAGACCACAGCACAACATCAGACCATTAAGTTTGTAAGAACATTTCATTACCTTACGACAATCAAATACACGCTGCCAACCTGTATGTAAGAACCGCAGGAAAGTCCTCATGGTGGACAGGATCCAACTGGTCCAGGACGTCTCGTGACCAGGCTGGCAGCTGGTCCAACAGGGATTTTTCCTGTAGGCCACGGCAAGGGCTGCTGCCTCAGGTGAAGGTTTGAGCATGAGCTCATTAGAGGGCTCTTTGCGAAACAGAGGGTTGAAATCCATGTTCTACAAGACACAGAGAAACTTATGACACAGCCGTTGTTAAAGACATATATACAGTAGTCAGACCTAGCTATTCATAATAGGGAGAAATGCTGTGTAATCTACTGCTAAATAAACATCCTCTATCCATTCCCCTAGACACAAAGTGCAAAAGAACAAAGAGTCACGACTCACGATCACATCGGTGTGATTAGAATTTTCGGTGGTCACGTGATCACCTGCTAAATTAAAATGTGTTCAAACAAGGTATGGCGGTAAACGAGAGAGCGAATCTCTCAGCGCTTATCTTGTGTCACGGTTGTTAGCGTTTTCAGTCACGTAATGTTTAGTTTCTTACACTTCAAATTATGTTGCACGATCACAGATAAATAGAAACACAAAGACCAGGAAAAAAAACATATGCAAGTTCAATTTTAAATTTTATTTGTATAGCGCTTTTCATATACATCATCTTATACATAGCGCTTAAGTCTATATATAGCCTATACTTTTTATGAAACGGTGGCAAAAGCATTTTTCAAACAAAACGTTGTTATTTTATATTTCTTACATTTTATATTTCAATGCACAATCACAGAAGTAACAGGAATATATATATAGTTTATACATACGGAGGCGAAACAAACCTTTCAAACAACGTGCGGTTATGTTTTATTCCTGTTGTAGCGGTTGTCCTCTGCGTTGTGTTGATTTTTGTTACAAAGGATTTTCCCCACAAAACTGGTTTTGTTTCTGGTGATTTAATTGTAGTGCCTCTCTCCTAGCCACTGTTATCTGTGATGCTCTGCAATGCCTGTTAACCACAAAGTATATGTTAAGTGTACAGGTAGTCAAATCACTGAACACTTAGCATCTCACTTCTTCAATATAGTATTCATTATCTTTAT
This sequence comes from Botia almorhae, assembly GCA_036877575.1. Taxonomy (NCBI): domain Eukaryota; kingdom Metazoa; phylum Chordata; class Actinopteri; order Cypriniformes; family Botiidae; genus Botia; species Botia almorhae. Next base: position 32,232 of record JAZGTJ010003409.1, on the reverse strand, counting down.
AAACCAGAATATATTGTATATTATATATATATATTATATATATCATTAAACGCAACATTAGCCACCAACACATCTTTCGCACGTGCTGCACATGGTGCTGCCATTACACGCAGTTGATATTCGCTCATTAACGGCTATCAAACTTCATTTAACACATTGATAACTTCAAATAACAGTTTGACATCAAATAGAACACTCTCTCACATTTGATTACTTAAACAGGAAGTGAACACTTTTAGAACATATTATACATGACATGAACAGAGCTCGTGAAATCGCACCTCTCCCCTCTAATGGCATCGCCGAAAAGAGGACGAGCCTAGATTGCGCAGCGATTTCCTTCTCTCAATTACGTATGACGTCAGACGACGTGCTTACGGTGATTATAACCTTTGATAGTAGTGCATAACCTTTTAAAACAGGTTGTGTGTGCATATATATAAAACATATATATGTGTGTATATCATTAAACGCAACATGCAAATTTTAGATCGCTCTTACCTACCGAGTCGAAACGGTGAAAAACAACGTCAGGTTAAGATGCAAACACGATAGTCCATTAAACGATGTACACACCTTGAAGCGTTGCACAGTACTGGCGCGCCTCTCTCTCTGCTTTGCAAAACGCTCTACCTGTGAACCCGCCCACCAGCCAATCTGGATGCACGCTAATTGGATTGTCGAAATGGGCAAATGGCAAGCATAGCAACTTCGGCAAGTAAATTAGGAACTTTCCTTAGAGCCAATCACGAACTAAGCCAAGCTTTGGGCCAATCAGGAAGCAGGAAATTCGGAACCTAATTGTGAACCGAAGATCGCTTTGCCTGGGTCGCAAAGGATGAAGCATGCAATGCGCAATGTGACCACTAGATGGCTCGCAGCCAACAGCAATGAGCATATCTTGCTCAGTCTCGCGCCTGATAAAACCTTCCAGATATCTGCAAATACATAATAATCATATGTGCAGACAAAATCACTTACTTGTAAAGTTACTGTTGTGCACAAACTTCCAGTAGTTTTCCTCCAGCAATCAGAAATACCTAAAATACCTAAAAATGCAGAAAGACAAATTAAAACGTTTTGTAAAATAAACTTTTCATGCAGAAAAAATGGCGCATTTAATAAACTGATGTTACCAAACCTCGGAACAGGAAATGTAGTTTGATCGTGTATGTTTCACTCACTTTTTACTTGGGCGAAGTGTGTAGTTGACGCATGACCTTTGTGACAAATGTGACAATTCCACATAGTACATAGTACAAATGTACATCTATTGTGGACCACGCACCAAAAACTCCAACATGTTAGAAGTGTGTCACTCAGTAATTGTGTCCTATCATTCAAGTAAATATAAACTTACACATTTGTTATTCTATATCTGCAAATTCAGAAAACGGATTGTCGTATTGTCTGTTAGAGTAAATTTATGGAGAATGCAATTTTTAGAGAATGTCTTTTTAATTTTTTTTAATGTCTTTTTTAATTTCATACAAAATGTTCGTTAACCTTCTGTGAAAGCAATTAATGGGACACTTACCCAAAATCAGGCATGTGTCATCACCTGTCTCACCGTCATAATCTTCCATTTGTATTTACCGAAGTTAGTTAAAGCTGCAATTCTTAACTTTTGCCGCTATATCATTATCAATCTAATCTGTCATGTACTTGCTCAATAATTGATTTTGGTCTCTTTTTAACCAAGAAAGTTACAGATTGCAGCTTTACAAAGATTTATACTTATAACACACAAATTACCTTTTGTATGGGTAAATCAAAACATAATACAAGGAAATACGACTATATATCTTAGTCTATACATCTACATTTGGAAATATAAAGACTTTAATATTTTGTAAGTACATTTTACAGTGTTGTTAGAACTCGGCACTGATCTTGATGTCAGGGAAACAGCCTCTAGTGGCTGAACTAAAACAAAGACAAATGCACATTAGAGACCATATCAAATATGGCAGCGAGAATTGCGATCTCCTCAGACTCTAAGTGCCTTACACCATGTTTCTATTTCATTTCATCTCAGTCATTCTGAAACAAAAGCTTTCTGGTGCCACGAGCTTCCGTGCTCTTCTGTGAGTAAGAAAACGTCCTTTGGCCCCGGGGGAAGTGTTGTGCGTCTGTGGGTGGGGGATGGTACGTGTTGCGTAACAAAAGCTCCTCTGCGTCACGCCGGGACGACCAATCCCAGCTAGCAGAGGGCAGACTTTTTTGCATATGGTCTGCAGTGGATACTGGTAAAATACTACGGTAAACCTAAGAAACTGTGGGTTTTAAAACCGTTACTGGTTTTATAGGTTTATAGGCTTATGTGCTCGTTCCTGTGACCATGACCTACAGTTACTTATGGTGTAAGAGTGGATAAGTCATTTGTCCACTTACCATCTGGTCAATTGGTATCTGGAGGTCCACGGTATTAAAAGACGCTGTCCGAGCCCTCTGTTTGTGCTTGCTTCGGCAGCACATATACTAAAATTGGAACGATACAGAGAAGATTAGCATGGCCCCTGCGCAAGGATGACACGCAAATTCGTGAAGCGCTCCATATTTTGTTTATTTATTATTATTTCTAATGTACAGCATATAGTAAGCAACATGCATGCAATACGCAATGTGACCACTAGATGGCATTTTACTCGCAGCCAACAGCACTGTGCATATCTTGCTCAGTCTCGCGCCTGATTAAACCTTCCAGATATCTGGAAGGTTTTATCAGGTTAATAAAGGTTAATAAATATTTGTTATTAATTTTCCAATGTACAGCATATAGTAAGGAAAACATGCATACAATACACAATGTGACCACTAGACCACTTCCAGATATCTGGAAGGTTTTATCAGGTTAATAAAGGTTAATAAATATTTTTATTACTTTTCTAATGTACAGCATATAGTAAGTAAAACATGCATGCAATACACAATGTGACCACCAGACGGCGACCTTTATTCGCAGCCAACAGCACTGAGCATATCTTGCTCAGAGTCTCGCTCTATGATTTCTGGCTGATTAAAACTTGCACATATTTGCAAATACTTAATAAGGATATGTTCAGACATTTGTACATATTAAAGAACGGAAAAATCACTTACTATTAAACTGCCTGTCTCCCTCGACAGAGCCTCGCTGCCAAACTTCCAGTAGTTTTCATTCAACAACTTATGTTTTGCTTTTCTCCCTAAAAATGCATAATACAAAGAAATAAAAACGTTTTGTATTCAAATAAACTTTCATTCACCAAATATTATGAGTCAGTATACTGTCGTTACCAGGTCCTGGAAGCTGAAATGTAGTTTGATCTTGTATTTTCACTCACGTTTAACTTGCGCGAAGTGTGTAGCTGACGCATAACCTTTGTGACAAATGTAACAATACCGCATTTTGACAAATGCATTTTACATGTACGTCTATTGTGAACCACGCAACAAAACTTCCACATTTTACAAGCGTGTCACTCAGTAATTTTGAAGAATAACTTACAATAAATCCACGACTACAAAGAAAACATGTTGCCTTACTGACAGAATTGACCATTTCTGTGAAACCGAGTAAATAATATCGTCGTCACGCACACAAGATACGTCGCAAAAGTCAAAGTTGTGGTTTACCTCTGGACTTAATTAAAACAGCTACATATGATCATTTGTCTAGCTGCAGCATTGTAACTTTGTCTTTTGTCTGTGTCTTCTGTTACTACATGTCATTACTACACTTGTCATTTCTACACTTGTCACATTACACACTTGTCATTACTACACTTGTCATAATGTTCGTTAACTTTCTGTGAAAGCAACTTTCTGTGATGCTTACCCGAAATTAAGAATGTGTCATCGCCTGTCTCACCCGTCGCGATCTTCCATTTGTATTTAAAGTCTGTTTGATATTAGTGTTATTTGCACCTTTGTACGATAGGGGGCGGAATGCACCTTAGGGCGTCTTGCCTACCAAACAGAAAATACACACTCACGAAGAAACGAGGCCGCGCCCATAATTCGCGTCATAGGCGTGACGTTTGTGATTATGTGGAAATCAGTATAATGTAGATTCTGTCTGGGTCATTGTTGCTATTTGATTAGGTTTGTGTTTACTGGAGGAATGAAATAGGATATCGTCTTATTGAATAGCGTATTTCTTATCGACATATAGAAGGTAAGGATGATTCAGATCTCATGATTTATAGCAAAACACAGGCACTGCCCGAAAGTCGTCAGGTTAGGTTGTGTTTGACAGATCGTTTGCCTCATAAAGTCATTGTAATTGTGGAGCCATTATGTACAAATACGAAACGTGTTTCAGGTATCCCTGTTTACCGTGTGTGTGCGCTTTAACTATCTAAATTATTTATCTTAATTATCTAAATTATCTAAAGAGTCATATTAGTGGCATATTTTAGTTGAATTGGATCCACTTAAGATATGGTAAATACATCGAAAATGACACTATGGGACTCAAAAGACATCACGCATTTATCATCTAAACGACAATAAATTAGGCACTTTACAATTAGAACAAAAAACAAAGTGGTCTTTTTGACATGCATAAGCTGTTGTTTACTCTGTCGTGGCAGTCGCTCATATACTGGCCTCTGTCCCTCACTGGTAGTTGCTGTCAGTCCCAGGAAGAGTGAGAGGAGTGCGGTGTCCAGTATGAGCGGGGCCGCGCTGGGAATAGAGATCGTGGTGGTATTTTTCCTGGCTCTGTTTCTATTGCATCGTTATGGAGACTTCAAGAAGCAGCAGCGCATGGTTCTCTTTGGCACACTGCTGGCCTGGTATTTGTGCTTCCTCATCGTCTTTATTCTTCCCCTGGATGTCAGCACGGTTAGTTTGGCTCCCACTCTTTTAAAAGCGTCCAATTTTTTTAAAATGTCAAATTCAGTCCAACTCAGGCACCTTTTTGCGATTGGTTTTCAGACAATCTACAAACAGTGCTTAATTGATAACGAGCCGCATGTTCAGACACCCCCTGTTAGCCCTGCCACTTCGAACCAGACAACTGGAAACGCCTCAGTTTCACCCACTAAAAGGTAAGCGTTTAAATCGAATCTGATCTTTTGTTTTGGAAAAGCATGTCTGGATCATGTATTGGATGGGATGAATATTCCGCTTCCGGAACTTCGGATTTATTCAGGACAGCGATAGAGAGATAAATAGATAGTTTACATTGCAAAGTTTTTATAGTAATCTTTAATGATATTGGTGCATGTGAGCATATATTTTGTCTCCTTTGTTAAAGCATCCCAAGTGTGTGCTATAAACCATGGAGCTACATTCCAAATGGCATCATGCCAGTGTTTTGGAGAGTTGTGTATTGGACCTCACAGTGTCTTACATGGTGAGAAGCGTTTGACCTTTTCTAACTAGCATTTTAAATCTTGTATGTTGTTGTCATTATAAGTCAGTCTATTGTGTAACTTAAACAATGCTTGCACACGTAACCAAGGTGTATTACACCTACACATGTATGGAATGCACACTGAAAGGTTGGGGGTTGCTGATCGTATTTTATCCTCCTAGGCTTCTGTTGCCGTTCATGCAGTCCTATGCTCGCTCTGGGGGCTTCTCCATCACTGGCAAAATCAAAACAGCCCTCATTGAAAATGCCATCTATTATGGCACATACCTTTTCATCTTTGGCTCCCTCCTTATTTATGTGGCCGTGCACCCTCAGTGGCACCTTTCATGGTCTGTATGCCAATGCCGACCCTTTATGGTCAGGATATTACTTTGATGATGTCGTTAAGCACTGAACTCGCTCTAAAAGGGTGTCTTTATATCAGGTATGAGTTACAGACCATTGGGATCACCGCAGCCAACACATGGGGTCTGTTCCTGCTGGTGTTGCTGTTGGGTTACGGTCTGGTAGAGATCCCCCGCTCGTACTGGGAGGCCTCGCGCCAGGGTCACCTTCTCATCAAGACTTACTTCAAAGCAGCCAAGCTCACGACTGAGAAGGCCGATTCAGAGGAGAATCTGGAGGACGTCATGGAGGTGAAAACCGTAGCTGTTTGTATGCTGTAGATAAACACATTTGTCCCTGTAGGAATCTTCATGGTCTGTTTTTAGGGTGAATCTGAGTCTACGGCCAATATCACGTCAGGTTTCTCACACACTTTTAATTTTACGACAGGAAGTGAGAAAAATCAATGAATCCATTAAATACAACCATCCCTTGAGGAAGTATGTTGACACTATCCTGCGAAAGGTGAGACAATGTGGCTCGTTTTTTTTAATGTATTGATTGTGAATTTAGTCATGTCCCTTTATTAATGTCTAAATCGGAATATTTTAGTGCCCAGTTGAATATCAAGAGAAGATGGGCAGGAACATGGATGACTTTGAGGATTTTGATGATAAACAAAACGCATACCCCACTGAACGAAGCCTTTCCAAACTACACAAGCAGGTACTGAACCACCTAGTTTTCATATCTGGTTTTGGTGCATTCGGAATTTAGTTCCAGAGTAACAATTGTTTGGTTTCCCAGGTGATCTACGCCGTGCAGCGACACAATCGAACCCGCATTCAATGGCAGATTTTACTAGAGCAGGCTTTTCACCTAGAAGACGTTGCCAAGAATGAAACCAGCACCTCCCGACAGTTTGTTCACAGTTTTGCTCTTCCAGAACCAGTAGGCTGGTTCAGACGCTACATCTACACCCCAACAGTAGGTGGGTGTGTTACTAAATACACAGTTTTTAACAAATCGATGTGGTCAACCAATAACACAGGGTTAGCAGCACATACACTAATACCTGTGTTCCCAGTTATCTAGCAGCTGTGTCTTAACTGTGTTTTCCTTCATTAGAGTGGTACTGGGAGTGCTTGCTGAAGCAGTGGTTCTACCGTGTGCTGGCTGTGGTTCTAGCTCTCTTCTCTGTGGCTGTGGTCTGGTCAGAGTGCACGTTCTTCAGTACTCGCCCCGTTCTTTCACTCTTTGCCGTGTTCATCCAGCTTGCCGAGAGAGATTACAACTACTTGTACATAGAGGTGAGTCTGCTTGAGGTCAGTAATGTAATCGGCGTAAAATCTTTGCACAGAGAAGAGTTTAAATCTTCTGCCACGATGTTCTGAAGTTCTGCCAGGTAGAATCATTGTGTTTATTTTAGGAACGTTTATGTCCCTAGCATCTAAATGCCAAAATACCTTTTCCTATAATCAATCCCCATAAATATACAGCCAGGCATATTTAAGCACAACCTGCTGCCTTACATCAAAACTGAGGGTTTACTGACACATCTTACTTCTCTTGCACTCTGTCAGATCATTTTCCCCTGTATGTAGTGTTGGCGTTTAATGAAACGCTGTAATGTTTTCATTGTGTCCTCTAGATGGCGTGCTTTATCACCATCTTCTTCCTCTGCACCTGCGTCTACTCCACTGTGTTTCGCATCCGAGTCTTCAACTACTATTACCTGGCTTCACATCACCAAACTGACGCCTACAGCCTGCAGTTCAGTGGCATGTATGTGACACACACACACACACACACTCTGGTATTAAGTGTATTCTGTTGAGTTGCTATTAAATACTGAAAGGTATTCAATAGTGCTGCTTTATATTAGATACACACAGTTACACTTTTGTCAGCAAACTTAGTATGTGACTGTTTGGCAGTCGTCAGTTACTGATAGTTGCCTGTGTGTGGCATGCTAGGCTTTTCTGCCGATTGACCCCCCCACTTTGTCTAAACTTCCTGGGACTCATTCATATGGATTCTGCCATATCTCACCAGGCAAAGGAACAAACCGCGTACACTTCTGTGAGTCCTATACCATTAAAGTTACCATCAAAGTGATGTTGCAACACTTATGTGCCATGGTTGAGTCATTGTTATTTACTATCTTTTGTTTGTTTTGGTTTTGTTTTGATACGAGACTATGTAATATAAAACAGCTGACAATGTTCATAGTTTTTCAATTAAAAAAAAATTCTGATTAAATGCAGTAATTCCCAAGTTAACGTTCTCTGATGTTCTAGATCATGGGTTCCATGCGGGTTCTGTCCTTCATCGCTGATGGCTTTTACATCTATTATCCGATGCTAATCGTCATCCTCTGTATTGCTACGTATTTCAGGTGTGTCATATTATCTGTCACTCATTAGACATATTTGTGTTAAATGCTGACAGTTTTTGAATGATTACATATGACTCATTTCAATGCAGTCTGGGCACACGATGTTTGAACCTCCTGGGCTTCCAGCAGTTCATGGGAGACAACGAGATGACCTCTGACCTCATCGACGAGGGCAGGGAGCTCCTGCGTAGAGGTGATTCACTTGGGGTTGTTTTGGTGTGTTTTTTTGCAGTGACAAATCAGGGGAGATTTGTTTCCTTTGATTTTGATCTCTAAAACCAAAATGTTTGGACACCTACCTATTTTTCCTGTTATTTCAAAATATGGTAAGTAACGATGAAGTCATCAAAGTATAGGAACTATGCGGTGGCCAAAAAAATAATAAAAATAAATAAATATTTAAAAATATTTTAAAAAAAGGTTTTATATATATATATATATATATAATTTGAATTGTTATATTTTAGCTTCTTCAAAGTAACCACTCCTAGCCTCCTAGTTACAGCTTGTAAGATTGGGCATTTCTTAAATATGAATTGGTCATCTAAGTAATATAAGAATATAATGTGTGTTGGTGGTAATAAGAGAAATAAATTGTTGTTGCTATGTTTACATGTAATACAGGAAAAACAGAGATTGTCATATGAATCATTTTCTGCTCATTTCTACAGTTCAACTGTTTGCAGCGGTGACTAACCTCTGTGCGTCAGAGCACAAGTAGACACGAGTACTGGCAGTTAACACAGTGCCTTCGGTATTATCCAAGACATGCGTTTAATTCATTGTGTTATCTTATGCACAGAAAGAAGAAAACGTCAAAGAATTGAAGATGGGGAGAACAGACGAAGAGTAAGAAAATCCCTCTTTCATGTTAAGGGCCCCTGAGGCCCCTGTATATGTACCGCATGTAATAGTTTCAAAGTGTTGCAATCTATAACGATAGATAAAATACAGAACTTTCTATATTTTTATAGCACTAGCTCAGTGGTGCTGTGCATAAAGATTATTTTCTTGGCATCTTTTCTCGAACAGGAGTGGAGAGAACGGTACGCAGAGCGTGACGAGATGGCTGCCAGAAACCGCACCTCCATGTCTGAGATGAAGGAAACCAACTATGGCGAAACCATGAATTCAAACACAAATCGGCGTACGTTTAATGTCCACACAGAAATGTATCCAGTAGTGCTTTTGCTAACACCTCATCCTGTCCAGGTGTGCAGCATGTTTTAACTTCTTCTTTATTTCTGGCAATAGAGGCCAAGTACTCGCGCAGTGGCGGCCAAGCAGGGAGAGATAGTATTGAGCTGCTGCAAGATGCTGAACCTTTGGACTTTAATGCTGAAACGCTAACTGATGAGCCGTTGCAGTCCGAAACTGGCAGGTTAGAATAACGTACATAAATGTGTGTGTATATGTGTGTGTATATATATGCATAATATTCTGTGTGTGTTTATGTGTATTTGTGATTATGTGTATTTACTGTGTTTATTCAGAATGCTTCTTGTACTATTCTATTTGTCATATGTATCATTTATAATGCACTGATATTGTTTTGCATGCACTTGTTTTTCGTTTGCTCTCCCACAGACACGCCGGTGGACGATATCTCTCAATGTCTTCTTCTCGAAGCCGAATTTTCGACGACGTCTGAATTCACAAGGAAGAAAAGACCATTTTCTTTAGTCATATGATACTGTAAGAAAGCAAACTTTTACCTCCGAAAGCACTCATCTCAAGCGTGGTCTCTCCCTCTCGTTTTTAACACCTACTTCCTGAATCCTGTAATGCAGCATTTGTTACTTGCATGCATCCTGATTACAGAGTAAACACACAACCACATAGAGAAGCGCGCAAACGCGCGTTTATTTTCTGAATAAGTGCCAGACAGTCAGACCGATGCTTGTGACAAATGGGTCCTTTTGCCTGCTTTGTTTTTCATTTGCTCCGTTTCAAGAGATGAGTCAAAGTTAACATGAAGTTGAACATGAGTCATGTAAAGTGTTACATCTTTGAACGATGACTTCAGTGGAAGGACCTGACATTAGACACTATCGTTTCTCATCATTTACTACTGACAGGAATCAGGTTATGCGCTTAAATCACCTGAGCGCTTAAATTGGTGCGATTCTGGCCCATTTGTGTTAGTTGTAACTGTGAATAGAGAGATTCTGTAGGTCTCGAGATACACTGACAAAATACTGTTGTTGTTTTTTTATGTTGTGTTTTTTGTATGGGTGATTATTTTGCGATAAGGCCAGAGAGATTTGCTCGGACAGAAGGTTTGGGCGACTGTAAATCTGCACTGACTGCAGTTAAAAAACAGTGAAATTTAACCTTTGTAAGTGTTTGGCAAATGTATAGGGGTCATCCTTAGTTTCCCAATGGTTATGTGTGTTTTCCATTTAAATTATTTATTTAGGTAAGCTGTAGACCAAATGAGTCACCACATTAATTAGAAAAAAGAGAAAGAGGAAATGAAATTCATCGTTTAACATTCCATTCACTCGAGACATGTTCTTGTATCCTACATTTTACAAAATGAAGAAAATATGAACTTTATTCATCTAATATTTATTGTCACAAATGTTTGATTTGGTGAGTAGAGCTGTATTACTTATGCATTTTGCACACATTTTTCAACCGAACTGTTTAGATTATGATCTTAGAAAATGGGTTTTGGGAAGAGCACCAATCCAAAATGAACTGCCAGGTGCATAAATGGAGGATGTGTGCTCTTTGCTGTTATCAGATCATTTTTAGTTATTGGTCCTGTGACAACGGTACAGAGAAGTGCATCACCTGCGTGCGTGTGTGCGTGCGTGTGTGTGTATTACATGTCTGTTACTCTTTAGAGTAAATGACTTTGCACAGCTATTTTGCATTAAGTTTTGTTACCTTAGTTTAGTAGTAAACTTCGGTGGTTGAATATCTTAACCAGTTATTTATGTTTTGCACTGCCATATTTTGTCATTTAAAGAAGGAACAGTCAATTCTGGTAATATACCATTAGGAAGATGTTTAGTTTGGTTTAAATATAGACTCTGATGATCTTTGAATTGGAGAAGGCATTTGGTTGTCTAGACATAGAATAAGGCAATTTTGTAGAATCAGACTGTGTCCAGGAAACTTTAAAAATCTTGAAATGATGCCAGCCACACCTCATTAACATAAGAGTGCAGTTTTCTTATCATATTTGACAAATGCATCTGGTTACATAACAGGCTTTTACCACATGGTTAAATGTTATGTTTTGTACATGATATACTCTCTGTGCAACACTTACAGGATGATTGCTCATCAGATATATCCAATGTAAATATCAGCATGGTATTCTATTGAATATTCTGACAAGTCATATATGGTTTGTCACAGGAAGTTCTGCAGCAGCTAAAAGTAGTGTTATATTTCACTACTATAAATATAATGTAAAAAAAACTGTCACCATCTATTCTCTTCATAGCTTAACTATCAAAATCAAATCATGAATGTCTTTCCTTAGTAAAAGTAGCCCTTAAACTACAAAGCAAAGGGCGGTTTTGTTTTATTCAGTATATAGCTGAAAATGTTTTTTTGCAGGAAATGTTACTCGTATCTACTGTGTTAATTTTGTTGCAAATGAGGTATATAATCTTTTGATATGGTTGGTTTTCAAGTTGTGTAATAATGAAGGTGTTCTCAGACTGCTGGAATCTGATGCTGGAATTTGTTGATTTGTTTTCAGTGTTTTTAAATTGTGGTACACTCAAAATATACTTAATGCTTAATATGTACTTACCACGTAATATGTACTCTGTAATTATTAATAAATGATTGATTAAATCATAGCTGATTTTCTTGTGTGTTCTTTCTAGAAAATTATAGCAGGTGATGTCATTGTAAATAGAATTTACATGGAACAGTTAAATAATTTGTTAGCATTTCATTCCATCTTTTAATGTAAAGCAAATGTTAAGAATTGCATACTGCTTATATGAAGTATTAGGAATAACAACGCGCTTTGTGTTAGTTAAATTGATTAATTTCAAGCGGTTGTTTGTATGATTGTTTTTAACTAGTAATCGTTCAGAAGATTAGGGACAGTAAGACCAAATATTGCGTTGTAAACGCCTTGGGCACCTGTGGCGCTTCTGACCAATCAAATCAAAGAATTCGTCTCCATGGTAACAGTGGAACGCTAAGACAGGAAAACCAAAGCGACGCTACGGAAATCCAGGTGACTTCATTACATTAATGTTTGTTAGTAATAAAATTAGCACACAAATATTCTTTGTAAGTACGATCTGTTATAGTTTTAACGCTATGTCTTCAAATTGTGAGATGATGAGCTAAGGCGAGTTTGCTACGTGCATGTTATTATCGTACTTCATCACAAACACACCGAACTAGTCAATAATTAATAGTTTTAACAGCCGTAACTGTAAATTAAGGATATTTACGTGTACATTAAAACCTAAAAACTGTCGACATGTGATCAGATTGAAATGGCAGGGACGGCTAGGCATGATCGAGAGATGGCAATCAATGCCAAAAAGCAGCTGGCGGAGTGTACAGACCCAATTGAGCGTCTGAGGCTTCAGTGTTTGGCACGAGGGTCTTCAGGGATCAAAGGACTGGGCAGGTACAGCATGCATTATGTAACTGTAATGTCATCGCATGATTGAACGCTGATTGAACATCACGTGCTTTTCTGCAGAACTACTTTGATATGCGTTTCGCAAACCTCTGTACAAATGCAGTTGAATGTGAGTCCACAGGACGTTTAGAATCATGGATGACGACAACAGTCGCACACTAGATTTGAAAGAATTTCTGAAAGGTCTGAATGACTACGGCGTGAATATGGAGAAAGAGGAGGCGATCAACCTGTTCCAGCGCTTTGACAGGGACGGCAGCGGGTACATCGACTTTGACGAGTTCCTTATCACGCTGAGGGTGAACACATTGAACAGTGATGTGCTGTCCGTTGTCTTGTGCCATGTGACTTCTGCATTCCGCTCATGTTGTTTTTTAAATCCACGTCCACTGCAGCCGCCCATGTCTAATGCCAGGAAGGAGGTGGTGCTGCAGGCTTTTAAGAAGCTGGATAAGACCGGCGACGGGGTGATCACGGTCGATGATCTACGAGGAGTGTACAATGCCAAAAATCATCCCAAATATCAGAATGGAGAATGGACCGAAGAGCAAGTATTCCGTAAATTCCTGGACAGCTTTGATTCTCCGGACGACAAGGATGGGAAAGTATGAGAATTCCACAAAACATTATTCTCATAGATCATATTGCTTCACTTGTTTTTTAATTCCTGTTACCATGATACGTCAGTTCTACGATGTTCTTTATGATGATGTTATAATGTCTTCACACATCAGGTGACAAAAGAAGAGTTTTTGAATTACTACTCTGGCGTCAGTGCCTCCATTGACACAGACGTCTACTTTATAGTAATGATGAGGAATGCGTGGAAGCTCGACTAAACTCGTGCAACGTCTGTTTTAGGGTAAAGAGCAGAGATGGATCCATCTTCAGCAAAAGCCACGAATCGTATACAGCATGACAAATTCTTAACCGCTTTCTTGACTCTGTCAAACCTGTTCGTGTCGAGATCTTAGACCACAATGAGTGGAGCGACATCGCGTTTTGCACTCTGTGTTAAAAAAATGCCCTCATTCAGGATAACTTGTGTATATATTGCTTCACTGTTTACGTTAAACATGCAAAGCTGTTGCATAATTATTATACATGTGAGTGTTATTATACCCATTTATAAAAGTATAGTTGAAGTGGGAGCATCTTTAACATATTTTATTATTATATGGTGTACTGAATCCCAATTTTAGATAATCATATTGTTTTTATAATCGTATTGTTGTTGTAATCATATTGTCATATTGTTTTAGCCAGTGTGCCACTTCATTTGTTTTTTAAAAGCAACTGGCACAGTTTTGACAGAGTCAAGCATTAAATAAGGTTTTACATTTACCTTTGGTGTCTAACAACTATTAACTTGAGGGTTTTGGGATCTACTTCACACAATCAAACCATCAGCCGATTACTAATACCACAATAGTGTTTCTCACTGCAGACAAGCAGCTGCGCCGCATTGTTCTGTTCCAGAATCAGCCACGTCATCTAAGACAGACAGGTGCTGTGGTATTGGTGCCAGACTTTGAGTCGCGTCTCTATTTGACTAATAGAAGCTTTTCTTCTGCACCTGCTTGGATCCTCCTGTGAGAAGCACTAACTTAAACTCAAATGTAATTGTTATTAACTCACAAAATACCTTTCTGTCTTTCGGAGTTGGGATTGACCTTTCAGGGTGGCTTGTGCTTTTGGTGACCACAGCTTCTGTTTGGGCTACCAGTTTGTTTCGTAACATTACTTCCTGTTTTCTATCTACAGGTGACAAAAGATGAATTTTGGAACTACTACAGCGGAGTCAGCGCCTCCATCGATAACGATGTGTATTTTATATTAATGATGAAAACTGCATGGAAGCTATGAGTGTTTTTTGCTTTTGAACACATTCATGCTTTTTTAAATGATTAAAACATTTTGTATTTATAGAACTGACATTAATAAAATTAAAGGTTACGGTACGCTTGTACAGTGAACCTGGAAACTGAATCGTGAATAATGAAAACACTGTAGACGCCCGAATGCTTAGAATGATGTGTATTGTGAATTATAGTTCTGTTATTGGTAACTGGGTTTTAGTGTAAAACACCTTGTTACATCATTTGTGACCTAAACCAGTTGTGGCGCGGCGAAGTCCTGCGCTTCACGGAGTTAGCTGTGCATGCTAGTCGCGTCCAGTTTTACAAGAACATTATAGGCAATAATAAATGTTTTTAACAGTTATAATAGAAAACAGTCCCGTGCTTGCTGAACAAAATTCAAAACAATTACATTCTACTGTTGTGCAAAATATGTGTAATATTGCAATAATGTGGTATTAATAATGAAAAGTTCTTCATAATTAAAGTCTGTACTTTTACACTTGCTTCGTTTCATAATACACTTACTACATATCTGTGTACATTAGACATAGTATTATGTACAACTACATACAATATCCAGATTGCTACACTAGGTAGATAGACAAGCAGAGAGATTAGGTTAGACAGATAGATATAGACAGATGCTGAAAACACTGAGACTAGCAGCTGTTAATGAGGTCTGTTAGATGTGTTTTGACACATCAGAAACGGGCACGTCTGTCCATCACATTTAGTGAGAATAGATGCAGTGGTATAGAATATGGTATGGAACGCCTGAATGCGTCCATAACAAGCTTTACCCTTTATAATTGCTTAATGAAGCAGTCGTAAGAAAAACAACTGCTGTTTCATCAGGATAACCCCTTCATTTACACATCCGGTTGGCATCAGGGCTAGTAGTTTTGTGTGGAAGCAAATGATCAGTAAGTCCTCAAAGATGTTACACTCTATTTAGGTCGCTGAATGCTGTACGTCATATACAATCTTGACCCACACCTTCATCGTGTAAGCAGCAAAACTTCTGAGGATTAGTCAAATTACCAGTCTTTGTTTTGTTATTGCCTTAATCCAGTCTATACCTCCTCATTGTGTTCTGAAGAGGCTGGACATTGTTACATAAGCTTCATCTTTACATTTGCGCTGAAGGGCTGTTACACTCTCGGATCCGCCTCTTTCTCTTTCGGAAAAATCAGATTCATCTAACAATCTGATCTTTAAATGGGACTGCTCTGTTGGAAGCAAGTCAGCCGCTTTCGTGTCCGTCTCACACGCCGACGCGGGCCGAGAACCTGCAGCATCAGACCAGCTATAGCAATGTTCGTCCCGGCCCTCTTGAAGTTCCGGAGCAGACGGCTTTTCATCGACGTAATCCACGGGGTGTATGAAGATGTCGCTAAATGTCTCAGGGCTGAAAGTGAAAGGAAAACCCTGAAAAGGCAAAAAAAAAAATGTAGATTGTTGAACTTCTGGAGACGTTAATGTATTATAGGTTAGATGCGTTATATAATAGCTGAATGAGCGAAATGACAAATTAAACGATTCTGGTTTACCTCCTTCACTTTGTTTATTTGTGCGAGAGTTGCCTTTGGGTGTGGGATGTTTGGTTTCATGTAGTCTTTTATTCTGAGTGAGTAAACGATTAGACATCAAATGTGTTGAAATGCACAAATCACTCTGAACACTAATGTTAAGTTATCTGTTAATAACATCAGTGTTCTTATCGAATAAAGTTAGACTCACTGTGTTCTCCATTGTAGGGCCCCAAAACCAATGATAAACATCAGAGTAACAGAGACTACGATGATGATGATAATAATCGTTGAATTCCTCGTGTTGCCAGTAGCTGTAGAATACGTCACCATTTAATTCTCATCATATTACCACATCAGGTCAAAGCCAAAACACGGGTGTGAACCTTCCAGACCGCCTAAAATCTGAATAATGTTTCTGAACAAACCTGATTCAGATTAAGTTCTTCTCATGTAATTGACATCTGACCTACCATCAACGATACGCTTATTTTTAATAGTGAAACTGGCTTTCGGGCTCCATTCGCTCCACGCGCCATCGAAATAATCCACGGGTCTCGCTCTGACGCGGATATGGTAAACACCATCCCCACCAAGTATCTCCCTGCTAAGGGTTAAATTGTGATATTTGGTAGTAATGTCCTGTAAAAATACATACAAATATGTCAGCTGTCAATGCACTTTATTTTCACCCTAATTTTACGAGTAATATTACATGAAAACTGTTAAGCATCCGTTAATGTAACAGAAAGCAATACCTTAATTCCAAGTTTGCCCCCCTGGATTTTCACCTGGAACTCAGGGACTTTAACAAAGTCATGCTTGTGTTCAATCCATATGAGGCATTCCTCTGTATCTTCTATATAAGTGGCAAGCTTTATTTGAGGGGCTTGTATTTTAACTGTATGAACAAAAAAGAAATCGCTAAATCTCTCTCTTTCTCTCTCTCTCTCTCTATATATATATATCTATACATGTACATACGCGCACACACACACACACACACACACACACACGTTTATGTGTGTGTATATGTATGTATATATGTAA
>JAZGTJ010003409.1:0-15042 GCA_036877575.1 Botia almorhae | reverse complement strand
ATATACATATACATATACTCACATATATATAACATATTATAATATATAACATATTACACTTATTATAAAAAAGAAAATGTATAAAGATTTACCAATTTTTGTCAGCTTGATGTTTTTTTTAATGAAACTCTCAGTTGTGTTTATCTGCAGCTCAAATATCCCCAAAATGCTCAAATGTTGAAAAGTAAAGCCTTGTGGTCCCAGTGTTGCATTTGTACAATTCTCAGTCTTGTTGTCTGTCTTTATGCTGAATAGATAAAACTCCAGTCATTTGCTATTTAGTCAAACACATGTTAGATTTAAACAGACAGACCATTATAACAGAACTGTGTTACTAACACATATTTCAATTTAAAGTACATTTGTCTAACCAATCGATGCAAAGGCAGCGATGATATTTTTTCACATAAATCTAAAAACGGATGGTTTTTGTACCAGAGTGTTGCTACTTGGGCCTCATCAATGAGTTCTTCATTCAGGAAACAGGTTAACTCAGACTGACTTATGTGACTCAAATTGGATGAACAGGTCACATATTCTTCATCACGCATGTCTGTCAATAAATGAAGAAGAAAACTTATAAGATCAGAATCTCTGCTTATTGCTAGCATCGCATCGTATGAGAGCATTTGTATAGGCGTCTATCTCTTTTACATTATCATACACACATTACAATCAAAAAGCTCTTGCTACACATTTAACCAAAGATTTTCAAAAAAACACTCCCATTTAAAACCTATAAAAATACAGTACTAACTGTAGAATAGTACCGTAAATTGAAGGAATCTTTTTATTCTTTACTGTTTATCTCACATAACTTACCATCATCTCCACTTTCAGACAGAACCGAAGAAGAGAAAACAACAAAAAACATCAATAATACAGACGTCATCTCTCATCCAGTAACGCAAATGCAGCAGTCAGCATAAATCACTCAGGAGGCGCGACTACATCACACACACAGGGTTGCTGACGAGAGTGAGGGCTCACAGATCAACTCTCAGTGTTACTTTTAGAGGAAGCGAGAGAGAGAGAGAGAGAGAGAGAGAGAGAAAGAGAGAGAGTGAAAGCGGAGGGGGGGAGGATGTCTCTCAGTGAAAAGGAAAAGCATAGTAAATGTGCATTTAAAAGGGTGAGATTTCAACTGCAGAACACAAAAAATAAACAAACCAAACGCCACGAAACTTAATAGGTTCACAAAGTTTGGGTGCTTAAGGAATTGTGAAATGAACAGCTTACACAAGGACACACGGCTGTGGTCTATACCATAAGTACCAGCTGTTATGTAGCAGTTGCATAAACCTCACTATTTACAGGAGAGCAGTCAGCACTTTATTCAGGTCAAACCAGGACTGAAGAAATGAAACAAAGGCTGTGGTTTTGACTGGAATAAAACTACATTTCTCCTGAAAGAAAGACAGTAACATTCTTTCACATGTTACAGAAAGACAGTAACACAAATATTTACTTTATCTTACTCATAATAATAAAATTAAGTGTCCTAAAGGAAGAGACAAATTGATCTTGATTAGTGCATGAGAAACATCTTTCATTATTGTTCGTCTTTAAAATAAACCAATATTACATTATAGAGACTGTTTGCAAAATGTGCAAGTAAATATTATTATTTTTATTTTG
This sequence comes from Botia almorhae, assembly GCA_036877575.1. Taxonomy (NCBI): domain Eukaryota; kingdom Metazoa; phylum Chordata; class Actinopteri; order Cypriniformes; family Botiidae; genus Botia; species Botia almorhae. Next base: position 13,404 of record JAZGTJ010003409.1, on the reverse strand, counting down.
ATATTTGATCATTGCATTTACTGCATGCACAATGTGCATGTAAATATGAAATAAAAAGTCCTTTCTCAGCATGTGCTTTCAATCTGAAAAACAAAAACAAGTTGAAACCAATTCCAACCCACTTCCTGTCATCTTCAGTAATTCAGTTTATGCAAAAATGAGGCCAGTGCCTCAATCCGATCTACTAATCCTGTAAACTAAGTGTGCAAGCCAAACTGAATTAAGACCGAATTAATCTCCAATACAAAATCACAGGGACATTGAAAAACAATTAATATTGAGGATAATTTATTTTTATCATTGCATATTTTATACACATTGCAGCCATCTAAAAGCTTTTAAATGAACATGACTTGCTGGATCATTTCAATATATATTGTTAAGGATCTATTGCACATATAGAACATATCTACAATAGTCCCAAAATCCTAATATTGCCTTTATTAGCAGTAGAGCATTTTGTGTGATTGTGTTGTGGAGAGGTTGTGGTAGTCTATTTGTATCTGCACACTTCCTGTATTTACACAGGACCTTACTGCTTAAGGAATTATCAATAAAGATATCAAATACATTTTAATGCACAGTGAAAGCTAAAGTATATGACACATTTTAAAACAAGTGATTGCTAACCTAAACGCAATGTAACGTACATGTAAACTGAAACACATGAGTGATAGTAAATGTGCTTCAGTCTGGCAAATTCCGAGGCCCGGAGAAAGATCCTAAAAACTGATCACAGATGATCATTTGTGTTTTTGACAAGTCAGGTAACCACATAAATAGCTGCGGTGCGTGGTGTGATAATCCCATAAGAAATCAACATGCCGTGTATTGAGAACACTGCAAGTCTTTTCTTGCACCAATTTGCTTCAGTGCTAATGCTGAAAACTTGTAAACAATTTTATGACCACAATCACCACCATCTAAAACCATGGGGCAAGTTGACAGTGGGAACTTGGCATTGAGCAGTCTATTTTAAACGTGAAATTTGAACAGCAAAACAGTTATCAAACAAAATAAAAGTTTCCCAACAAAAATAGTCAGTATTAACCTGCAAAAATGTATAAAAGATACTAAAAAAACACAAATTTGCTCCTGGTTTTTATTGTATTCACTTGTTTAGCTATTTCAAAAATACATGTTCGTGTAGAGACGTGTTCGCAAAATATGCAGAAAGACAAAACAGTGTGTTTGCCGCACCGTCAGTAAATGAAGATGTTTCTGGTTAAAGAGTAAAGTGTAAGCTGGCATTGCATTACACGGTGGAGGTGGGGTTTGAGACTGCATGTGTAAGTGCTCTCGAATGCGCCCGTGGGCGACTACTGTGGTTAACAAGCCGTAGCTGAACTATGATCATGTGAGAACGAGAAAACGAGGAGGGGAAGGGGAGAAAGCACAAACCACGTGTTTCGGCTCAGTCATCCGTATTTTTCCCAGAAACAGTGAGACATCTTTTTCTCGGTCGGTGGCAATTACAATCACTAGAGATGTCCCAAAGCGGCTAAAGGGCACCGCCAGGGCATCGTAACGTGGTACATGGTCCCAGAGATGCGATGAAGAGTGCAGGGTGAGACCCCCCCCACCTCCCTTAAAAACCCAACCCCTCCCCTCTGAAACCACACTCTAGAGCTGTAGGCCCCTATCTCTCAAAACATCTCACAACAACAGCTTCAGTGGTTTGCCTGCACACAGTGCTTGTCTGTTATCTTTGCTCGATGCTCATATGCTTTAAGCCTTGTTCGCGCTCTGTGTTCTCCTCTGTTTTAGTTCTGGTTAAGGTTGGGATATTTGTGCTCTCATAAGCCTCCTGTAATGCAAGCAGGTTGGCAAATGGGTTTCTGAGGACACAGACAATGTCACAAATATTTTAAACCAAAACTAAAGAAATAGTTCACCCAATCATTCCAATTGGGTCAGCTCAGCTTACTCATCCTCATGCTGGTCTAAATTTTAAGTCTTAATTCTCCGCTACAGGCCTACAGGCCAATATATGTATATTGACGTATTGTATTCAAATGAACGTCAAGATGTGTTACACCAGGTTTGGTGTCAGTTGTGATTTTTGTGGTAAAAGCACATGCAGGGGAACAGTAGCCTAGTAAACACAAAACCAGTGCAAAACCAGTGCAAAAATGCGCCGGCATGCTTCATTATCAAACAAATACTTTGTGATGTGTTGCTGGTACAACATAAATGTAATTATTTACTAAAGGCATTATTTGCGGGAAAGCTGATCACTGATCAGCCAGCAGTTTTAGGATCACAGTTTAAGACAATGTGAAAAGTCCAGGTACACTAGAAGAAGTAAAGGGTGTATGGGCGCACAACCGCCCACTTCAAATACTGCACAAAACCCAATATTTTACATGTAACAAGTAAGGGAAACATATACACACACACACACACACAGATGGTAATGATGTCATATTATAGTTTTTCTTTTAATAATAATTAAATTTGGTAAATACTTGTTGTATATACAACAAGACTGTGACACTGCACCTTTAAAAAGTTTTATTTTATTTAAATGTTTTTTAAATCTTAATTAATAATCTATATTTCTGGCTGCGTGGTGGTTGTTTGAAAAGTGAAGGCTTATGTAAAACACACAGGAAAGAGTGGTCACAAATGTTGGTGTCATGACAACAGAGAGTATCACATGGGTTGACTTTACATGGATGGACTTCCCCTGACTGATGCATAACGACCAAGGTAAACATACTTTTAAACGGAAACAACAAGAAAAATCCAGTATAGAGTTTTCATTGCCAGCATAATGGCTTCCTGTGTTACCACAAACAGGCTGGTAGAGCACACAAGGGTAGAAAATTAAGAAGCAGTGTCTCCTGCCATCCTATAACAGTTACCACAGGGCAAGTGTGCTGCGTGTCTGGGAAAAAGAGCAAAGCCACATTCACAAGACCCTGCAGAGGAAGTCGCGAGCAGCATGAGAGACTGAGACAGATAAGCATTTCTTCAGCTACAGGTACTTTTAGACAAACTCTCTGGAAGACTGTGGCTTTCCCCACAGCTCACATACATTGTAATTGTCATTTCCACCAGTCATTCTCACCACAACATCTCAAATGATGTATTGTGTTTAATAACATTCTGTGGTGGAAATGACATGCTAAGCATTTTTGGAAGAAATCACGTGTGCCACAAATACACATGTATTTGAAAGAATTCAAATATGAGTGAATTTAGCAAACTCTACACTGACACTGTTTTCTCCCTGGTAAACACATTTTTGAAAAAATTAAAGACAAATTGAACGGGGCAAAAGTTGTTTGTGGTGGTAGAACGGACGCCACAACTATAGGACATAATTTTAGAAAAACAATGAATTTTTACACAGCTTTGTTTGGTTAACATAGTTTTACACATTCTGTATGAATGTAAGGCCAAGATAAAGTTAAATTTGGGAAATAAATGTGAGTGAATTAAAAGTGAATTTATGTAAAGTGTTTATTGGGTAAACTAACTGAATGGCGCTTAATAAAAACACGTTTTTCAACACTTGAGGCCACTGTACTGTGTATTTCATGTGTGACAATGACTGACTTTAGCAGTGACTAAATTAACACCTACTTTCATGACTTGAGACCATAAAATACAGTAGCATAGCTTATTGCGAAACCATTATCACTGATGGTGTGATGTCTGTGTTCGTGTTAATTTAATCAGTCAAAAATTTTTAGAGCATTAGTTTTTTTAAGCAATAGGGTTAAATAAATAAGGAAAATGGAAATATGTATAAAATATATTTTTAAAAATGTATAAATGAATACTATACATTTTCTACCTTGAATGAATTAGCAGTAATTATAAGGTAATGTAATTAAAATCATATTATGAATAAAATGTTTGTTGGCTCGTGATGTGATCATGTGACTGCGTTTGTAAATCTTAGCGTTGTGTGTAGTTTAGCTGGGCTCCAGATGTGACAAAAAATCTTGCCAGTAGAGGGCAGTTAAAAATAAACCCTAAAACATTTTCCAGGAACATAAAACCAAAAGGGTCTTACCATTAAAAAGCTTGCAAAAATAACTGTAAGAAGACACAGAAAAAAGAAAAATGCAATATATTTACTAATATGAATATGAGTCAACTAGGAAAATACAAAGTCTTTTATTGGCATCAAAAAAACTGTGTCAATCCAGAAACGCATGTCCAAAAAATGAGTGTGTGATTTGTATACATTTTGACAAGCTAGTCGCCATAGAAACCATCTATTATTGTTTCATCAGGCTGGCAATACAGAAACCTATATTAAATGTAAAGACATATGACTGCTTTGAAACGATATAGCCCTGTCATGAACTGTCATGACTCGTTTTAGCTCAACAGTTCATTCTGTTGGCATTATTTTACAACATACAAAAAAAGGGGGAAAATCCATCATATAAAATTTCTTCATTCGTTTGTTTTTCTTTTAACGTAAACAGTGCTTGTGGTTATTGCTATTTAATTGCACATTATTATTTAAATGGAGCTGTGTACAGTACAAAATAAAACGTGACATCTGCTTTATGTAGTCAGGTGGCGCTACGAGTGTTTTTTGTTGTCGTACGTCTTATAAATCCTTCACGTGTGACACCTGTCTGCATTTCAGTAAAGTTTCTTGCACGTGCTTTCCCCTCTGGCACATTCTTGATTCCTCTAACAAACATCAATCATAAGTTTCATTTTTTAGAACATTAAATATCATAGTTCTCAGACTCCTCTTAACGTCCTCATTCCTTCTGCTTCACATACTTTGCCTTGTCACTCTTATTCGTTACTTGCCATTTGAACATCAGAACAGCTGACACTGGCCCGCGACACAACTGACTTCAGGCCCCTGCAGGCTTCAAAGGAGCGGGACAAAGCACATAAAGAGTCAGACCCTGTTTGGAGAGGCTGATCCAGATTGGTTACTGGCCACAGCCACTGCAATGCAGAGATTTCTCCTGGTATTTTATTTGCTACGGCGTGTGAGAGTCTCGGCAGCAAGAATGGATTCTAAGAGTCCGCCTAGGGAGAAAAAAATCACTTTGTGAACGCTGCAAAGGTGCCACCTCAGTGGGAGCCCATGTTTTTGAGATGACAGTGCGTTCCGGCACAAGCAGGAGGAAATAAAATACAATTCCATAATAAAAAAATCAGTGCACACTAATACAGATTTGTTAATGTGTTGACACATAATCCTGCATTAGTGTTTTATGTCAGTAGCCCAAAGCCCTCGTATATTCATTTAGATCAAACTTACCTAATCATAAGAATTAGTGAAAGACAAAAACAACCCAATCCAAAACAGTGTTTTAACTTTTTTAACAATGGCCTGTAGCTTGTGTTTCCCTGGTCCTGTTTAAACAGCAACCCAGAGAAACCCCAGAGCTGGTCGAATGTTATGTAGAAGAAAAGTCAAAAGGCATACAGCTTATTTACATCACATAACTTACTCCCCCACTGAACACATAGAAACTACAGCGCCATTTACACCATAGTTAGTTGGTCAGGGAGATTGTCCATCTTGTTATATGCTGACACAGTCAATCCCAGCCACACGTTTGGTGATGTTAGTATGTGGGTTAGCAGATCTGCGACGGGCCTTCGCTCCTTTCTGCGGGCCGCATGTATGACTCAGTAGGGTAAGACAGAGAGATTAGAGCTCAAACCCGTGTGAGGAAGTCCAGGTTGAGTGAGGCAGGGATGTGTATGACCTCCAAACTGAGGGCTGATGGTGTGTAGGGAAAAAGGACGGGGAAGGTGTGCTTGGTGTCCACCAGCAGCTGGTTGTTTTCTATCCGATCCTGGAGGCGATTCTGTGGATGGAAATGACTGTTTATTGGACGAGCTCCTAAGTGATGGTGTTAGTCCATACCGCATTTTTACAAAGCTGAAGTGCTGTTCTGTTATGTACATAATGTTACACTCTACAGTTTTAGCATTGCTGTAGCTATTGCATTTTGCCTTTGTGGGGCAATACAATGTATGTGTGTGTGTATACAGACTTTTACCTGAATGTCTCTGATAAAAGATACAGTTACTCTTTCTTCAAACTCATTGAGTGGTGTGTACAAGTTCAGAATTTTCACAATCTGAAACAAAGTACGAGTATGATTAAAAAACCCAGTCAATTAAACAACAACAACAACAACAATGTATCAAGAAATAATTGTGAGATGAGTATCTACCTGCTGTAAACTGAGGGTGCTACAGAGCGAGCAAATGGCCTCAGCATCTTGAGAGGTCTTCTTCTTCATCTGTAACAGCTGGGCAGCCTGGATCAGAGGTTCCATGGTGTCTACAGCTCCACCCTGATGCATGTTCTTCTCCCTCAGCCATTCCTCCAACTGACTGATGTTGTATCTGAGATCACAGCAGAGAACTCAGTAAGGCAGTTAAGGCTTAACCGCGATATGGTGATTCTCTACCAATCCACCTCTGGACCAAGTGTCAGATGTGTTTTCGGTACCTGAGCTGCATGCCTGTACTCCAGGAGCAGACATCTTTGCGCAGCAGCAGGTTGTTGAGGGTCACTGCATTGATGGAGTAGAAGAGCTGGCGAACCACCTGCTGGCAGGTCTCAGGGTCCAAGCCATGGTCTGCCATGGTGGTGTGAAACTGTCCCAGTTGCCTTTTCAAGGCCTGCAGCGTGTAGCCCACTGGACCTCCACTCTCACAGTCTACACTAGAGGAGCGGTTCCTGTAGCCCATGGGCTTCACCCCTGCCAGGCTGGGGATGCTTTCACTCTCAAGCATGGCAGACACTACCAAAATAAACAAGAAAAACATTCTGAACTTCCATCTTTAGCATGGAAGCTAAAGATAGCACAACCCAACTTTTGGTTCTGCTCACCAATCATGGGTTGCAACATTCCCTCTGCCACTCTGATGAGCTGCTGATAGATCTGGATGGAAAGGTCACTCAGAACCTGCCGATACTCTGCCAGGTCAAAGTTCTTCAGGCAGTGCTCATTCTGCTTGGATGTGTTCTGAGACATAAACGCCTATGACAGGAACCAACAGTCAATTTATGCAAAGGATCTTGGTAAGGTCTTATAATGGTCTTCTAAACAGCTTTAATCAGTCTCCAAGAGCACTGTGAAATTTAAGCAAGTGGAAGATGTCTCCAGAGGTGTCTCACCTCCTCTCCACTATACTGCTTCAGACAATGAAGGAGTCTGCTGGTATTTGCAAGCCAGAAAGAGGTCATCTCAAAGTCATCATTGTTTTTCTGGAGAACAGAAGATGGACAAACATTGTTATGAGGTTATTGATGCATTGATTAACTTTGAATCCTGTGTATATGTTGATGGAATGGTTTAAAATTTATGGGACACATACCTTTAGGACCTTTTTAATGGCATTGATGGTTGAAGTGAGGAGTGAGTGAACTTTCTGGTCGTCGTTGATGTAGTCTGCATGGCGAATGCACATGAAGAGGATGTAGGCAGGCAGGCAGGGGACAGTGGCCGACACGGCTTGAGGCTTCATGTCTAAAGACAAGACATGCATATATATTACACAGTTCATTACACCACTCTTATGATACCTGATTGTGTTCCCATAGCTCAACCGGTAGAGCAATGTGTTAGCAGCGCAAAGGTTGTGAGTTCGATTCCCAGAGAACTCGCACATTGACCAAACGTATAGCTTGAATGCACTGTAAGTCACTTTGAATTAAAGCATCTGCCAAGTGCATAAATGTAATGTAACGATACCTCATAATAGTCACATTCTAAAAGTAATATCCGATATGTACTTTGAGGAAAAGCAATCCCAGAATGCATTGCGAAGAACTAAGACAACAATCTATAAACATGTCCATCAAAACTGAAGTATCAACAAAAAACAGCTCAGCACAGTAATTTTACACACAATATCTGTGTGTGTATTACATGATGGTGAGGGTCAGCCAGGCCACCCGCTTCATTTTGCCCACAAGCTACAATGCACAGACCTGTAATTAAAGTCTTGACCAGGAAGGCCTCATCTTCTTTGTAGTACTCCAGCATGCCTTCAAAGTCCTTCTCCTTCCTCTGAACGGTGACCTGTCGGGTCAGTTCTGGTCTGCTTTTCCTGGCCTGAGCCACTGTTACAGAAAAACTGTCCATCAGCACACAGCAGTACCAAAAACACACACCACAAACACAGATGGTAGACATCTAACCTTCCAGCTCCTTTACTTTCTTCATATAGATCCCCAACTGCTTCTTCAGCTTCCTCTCATTCTTCTCCAACTTTTCCTTAATTTCCTTGAGGTCCTGAAAAACAACCCACCAACACATTCATCTTAAGAACAGCAGTACGGTATGTAGGACACCAATGTAACTTTCCTGCCTGTTTCTGAATCAAGGGTTATTAGCTTGAGGGCTGAGCTCTCTCACCAGGTTTTCATTGGTGAGGCGTGTGAGCTCCTGCTGTACACTGAACTCCACCAGAGCTTCGGGAGACAGGGTGGAGAAGTGGTTGAGCATCTCCTGCTTCTTCTCCAAGTCGACCCTCAGCAGCTCTATCTGTGTGTGAAGAGCCTCCAGCTCGTCGTTGTGCTGCCGAGACTGGGTCTTCAGCTGGTCCTCCAGCAACCTGAAACAAAGGAAAATATGCCACATTATTACACAGCATAATGGGCTGTGTCTGCATATAAACAGTGTAGATAAAAAATAATAGGGTTGGTTTCCTAAAAGACAAAATAATGCAGTTAATTCAGCAAGAATAGTTCACCCAAAAATTAGACTTCTGGCATTTTTCACTCATTTCCATATTTTCACAGTAATAGATTTATTGTTTTAGGGTGAAAAACTTTACACCTTTCAAACAACATTACTGTGTTTTAAAAGTGACAAATGGCCAACTGTCTTTACTGTACTTAAGTACATTAAAACATTAGGGTCTCCACAAATGGAGGTCTCTGAAAACCACTACAAAGAGAACTGTGGGAGAAACGAAAGGCAGCTGAAAGGAAAATCACAGACGACAAGTCATTGAAGAAAAATGAAGCACAACCTGGCAACTTGCTTTAGACCCTGATACGCCAGGCCCAGTTCCCCATCTTCATTCAAATAACCCCAGTCTTGTGCTTTACTGCCATCCAAGTAACAGAGAGCCCAAGAGAAAGCAAAGCAGTAGCAGATGGACAAGAGGAAAAAGCAGAAGAGAAGAATGACAAGAGCAGTCAGGAAAGCAGATCAGTACAGAACGGGGACATATTTGGACTACACATCTCCATTTCAACTGTAATAACTTCAAGTAAAGAGGTGATACAGCTGTTATGACCTCATTTCTGAGCATAACATTGGTTTGTAGGTCAGCTGCCTGTCCAGGCAATCTATGTAAGGAGATGTAATAATCACAGGAAATAGGAAATGCAGAAGGAAGGAAAATTGCATGCAGGAGAAATCAGATGCATTACAGGTGTTTAAAGTGGCCAAACCAGGGCAGAGAGAACGAAAACGTATTGCATCACAGATAAATCAGTACCTCAGCTGACACCTCAGACTTTAAAAGACCACTTTCAAAATGTGTCACAGAGGCCATAGATTTATATCGAATGACATTTCAGATTTTACTGTACTGGCCAGAGATAGGAACTCTTTAAAACGTAAAACATTAAGATTTTTGTTTCAGAAATTTATAAACATTTAGTCACCCAGATAAAGATATGACAAAGAAAATCAATACTTTTGTCACACGACTGCTGATTATCAGAAATATGCAAGGTGGTCTATACATTCACCCACCTTTGGCCAGTTTGGTCTAAAAGTCAATTTTGGACTGTGCCTCTATGTCAATGTAATTCACAGAAATATTGAGGGTAACTGCTAAAGTTTGAGACAGTCAATGTTTGTGAGGGGTTTCCAAAGGAGGGGTTTCATGAAATCATTGGTTCTTTTGTTATGCGAGTCAGAAAACTGACACAAAAATGAACAGTACAAAAATGAAAGTAGACAGACCATGACCAGCTGAATCAGTGTGCTGTTCTGAACCAGACTGTGAACAGTGATGTCATAAGATTCCCTTATATTGTATAAATAAGAGTAAGCAGTGACGATTCTGTGTCACAGATTCATTGTGTATATTGTACTGTCTTACTTCTTTGATTCATGTGCTTCCACAGAGTCCACCATATCCACTGGCTTCTTGTTATTGGTCCACTCCGATACATCATTGGAATTCTGTTGGAATTTAATTAAGACGGTAATGAGGATCGGCATGAAAGTTCCAGAAGTTTACATTCTTTCAAAGCAAAAACAGTTTTATTGTGGATGTTCGCAGGAATGGTGAATAATGTGTGGAGATCACTTTGCAGCTTTGAGTCATTTAACTTCAGCTGCCATCAAGACAAGCGGAATCGTGCATTAGAAATACATGTATGTGGGACAAATAGAACAGAGACATGAGAAGAGATTTCTTATCAAGTATAAACAATACAGACACTGCTGTGCCCACTATTTTCCTTGAATGTATTTTACACTTCCATTACATCCATTCATTATTTTAACCCAAACTTTCTCTGTCCATCATCTCCCTCTAATGCCTGAGTGCTTTTCTGTTGAAGACAGAAAGGCTTTCGCTTAAGGTACCGTCACTGAAGTCTGATAGTAGCTAATGAATTGGTGAATGGGCTGATGTGACAATATCTAACAAAAACAGACCAAAACAGTGTCAACTAAAAGCAAATGAAGCTTTATCTGACTCATATGACAAACTTGTTATGACTCTACGTGCATCATCCAATCAGAAGCGCATCAACGTCCCAATTTTTAGAACATGCATATCAGCCAAGGGGTGTGAAGTTGTCAGACTCACAATATGATGAGTGTTCTCTAGCTGCCTTGTGGTGTTGACGATCTGCGTCTTGAGCATAAGAACCTCCTCTTTGCGCACATCTAGCTCTTCATTGGCCTCTTTTAGTTGATTCAGCAGCAGGTTGTAGCTGTCCTGAAGCGCATTGGACGAGCTGTTGTCCGAGGCCCTGTCCACCACAGCTTTCCTCAGCTCATTCAGGTCATTCTTCAGCTTCTTATTCTCAGTCTCCAGCTCTTGTCTCTGTAGACAGCACCACAGATGCTTCAAAATACAGGTTGTATTTTTGGTGTCTCACAACCTGAACTGAGAAACGCTTAAACCAGGGGCCTCCACCTCAACTGTCCTTTGTCCATTTTCAAATCCTAAAGACCTTGATTAGCTGGTGGCCCTTCAGGAGTTGAATTAAAGCCCCTGACTTAATCTTTTATTGATTTTTTTACTTGGAAAAACAACGTGGCTGGAGCACAAAGGTTGTAAATATTTGTGTGTGTGAGAGAAACATTAAAACAAAAAGCTTCAGGAAGTGAGGGACCACAAAACCAAGCAACACTGACTGCAGTGTTAAAAAAAGGTGAATCTAAACCCCATGGCTAAAGCTTTGATCGAAATCTCAGTGTTTGATCCCTGCAGACTAACATCAGCAATTATTACATAAGCTCACACTGTGTTGTTGGGGCGCTTTATAAGAAAACAAACAAATCTGTTATATAATTCCACAACCTCGAGCTCCACTCAGCTGCATAACCACCAGACCAACTTGTAGCTTTGATTTCTTCATCCTTGTACTTTGCTCTGAGCAGAGTTTAACCTTTTGAAGCAATTCAAAGCACAGCTCTTGCACTCAAGATAAGTGATTGATTACTGATTTGAAAGCATGAGAAGCTTGTAAGGTGTCTTACGAAGATCGCTTTGGTATTTGTCTTAAAATCTGATCTTGTGTCAAGGTTTTTATTTAATACAAAGCAGCATTACATTAGTTTAAACAAATAAACGAACGCATAACAAATATCACAAAATAACACAACCATTCTATTCGAATTCCGGCACTATTAAGGTTGTCTAAAATTGTCCTGAACTTAATTGCGTGTCGTCCGACTCACCCACAATTTAACAGGCAGCAGGGCCAGAAGCAGCAGAGCGGCGATAGAGGAACACAAATCAATGAGTACTAAGAGCGACATTCGATTGCGGTACACTGATCAGGACAGGATGCTGTTCATACAATATTACCTTCAGGCTGTTGTAGGCCAGGTCTGCATTTATATCCTCTTCTGACGTGGAGCTTTTGGCCTCAATACCCTGCGAGATAAAAGACAGGGAAAAAAACATAAATACCAACTGACTGATAAGGCAGAGGATGCTGTTGCAAATCCAAATCAGAGACTGTTTGATATGATAACTAACATTTATGACTCACTGGCTATGTTGTAACCCACTGTCAAAATTTAATTTATTTACACACATTTTAAATCCATTTTAAAATTCAGTCTGCTTTTTATATTGGTTATTGTATGACTTTAGAATACTTTTAAAAGCACAGTAGTCATATAACTTCTTACATTTCATTTTAATTACATTTGACAGACGTTTTTATCCTAATATACTTTTATCCTTACAATACTTTCAAGCTATACATTTTATGAGCACATGCTTCCTTTGAAAATGTAGCATCACGGACTACTGGATATTTATCATACTTGATACATACTGAGACAAAATAAAGATTGTGTTTGGAACAACATGAAGGTTAGTAAACAATGACAGAATTGTATTTGGCATACACCAGTTGCTTTAACACAGACCAGTTCACACAAGAGATCTGTGAGTTCTGGACCTGAAGTCTGGTGGCTGAGAAAGCATACGAACAGAGAAGAGGAGATATAAACTGGCCTTGCGTTTCCTCTGATCTTCCACCTTCTCTAGACTGGTCTGCAGCCTCTTTCTCTCCTGCTCCAGCTCTCGTACCCGCTTCTGCAGCTTCATGAACACGCTGAGGTCCATGGCGGCCTTCTCTATGCCCATCTCCTGCAGAAGAACACAGTTGAGAAGGTTAATGCTCTCCTGGTGTGCCATTATAGCCCTCCAAAGATCATTCTCTGATCATGGAGATGGCTCGGTTATGCCAATGAGTTGTTGAAGATCTAGTCAGACAACTTTACCTCCACCTGCTGGATGGTGTCGTCAGTGTCCCCAACGTCAGACATGCTGATGGAGGGGTAGTTGGAGTCTGAGCCCAGACTGCTCTGGTTGGAGGGGTTACGCCGATGGCCAGGCTGGAACTACAATGTGGAAAACCATATGAACTTAAAAATTGAAAAGAAAAAGAATGTTCTAGAGCTTTAGATTCATTGTGAGGCTGTTACCTTCATGCAGGACATCTCATCCTGCAGGTTTTCGTATCTCTGCTCCAGTCTGGAAAATTCTTTGAGCAGGTTCTGATACCGTTGCCTCTCTTCATTCAGTTCAGCCTGTGTTCGGCTCTCCTTCTGAGTCGCATCTCCACTCGCAGCTGAGACACACAAAGCAGCCGTTTAACATTTAAGCACAGAAAATACAACAATGAGCCAAACGAGCTGCTAAAATTACCAGGCCCAGGACAATTTTTTT
>JAZGTJ010003408.1:0-21320 GCA_036877575.1 Botia almorhae | reverse complement strand
CTCTGTCTCTCTCTCTCTCTCTTTCTGTTTTGCTCTCTCTCCCACACACACAGAAACACACACCACAGATCTCTCATCTCTGTCTCGCTCTCTCTCACACACACACACACAGACACACACACAGGTAAACACACTCCGACAGCTTTACTTTGACACACACATTTCTAGATTGGTCTGCTGTCAGAGACTAGAATACATTTCTGAAAATTAAACATTCACATGTACACAAACAGCCACCCGCACTCTGTTCACTCGCGTTTCTCCAGCATGCGACAGACAGACTGAACGAGCGTTTGAGTGTGTATGCGTGGGGAGTTGACAACTCAATCAAAGCACTGCTGATTGCGTGAGGAGATCCACAGCAGGGTCCCGATGAGATGAGTGAGTGAGTGAGTGAGAGAGACAGACAGAGAAAAATATATAAGGAGTGTGGGAAAAAGGATTAATCAGGTTCCTTGATGTACATCAAGACAACGACTATCCAGCTAATAGACGTTGCATTTACGATATTGCTTTGTAAGAATGGTTATTACAGAAATTATATTTTTGTAGCATTTCTGAAATGTTACAAAAATGTTTGATGTATAACAATAAAACACATCTACTATCGTTATTGCAAGAATGTTTTTATAACTCTGAAAGAAGTTGAGAGAGAACATTAACAGGGAATGTTTTTAGAACGTTGGCTCGACATTTAACTTCATTCTTTTTTTTTTTGCTCATATTTAGGATTGGGTTTTTGAACAAACCTCCAAACGTAGGTATTAAACATACACATCGCAACACACAACAAATACTTCGAACTAAGCACAATGCAACTTTCTGGACCACATCACCTCAGCATCATGGCAGTGAGTTTTGCATAGGCAAGCACCCCTCACATTTACTTCAATAAAATCCAGTTTGATGAATCATTTCAAGGCGCGGATGAATTCGGCACAACTGAACTGATTAGGAACCATATTAAACGCAGCAGCCACGCTTATTGCCTGACCTTTGAAATCCCTCTTCTCTTAGAACTTAAATGTCATATGGACTTTTTACTGTCCGCCAGAACAAAACACATATATCAAAATTAGACAAGCCCACAGCTAACTAACAATCTTACATGGCAATAAAACATGGCAAGCGAGCTAGCCGACCTATCAGAGGAAACATTAGCGCACACTATTTCCAGAACACAACAAACTTCAAAAAGCATTAGACGGTTTCCAACCGAAAATCGATGGTTATTTCTGAGTCAAGCATTGTGTCTGATTGTGTTCAGGATGAAAAGTGAGAGCTCTTAACCTGCGTGTTTGAACAGAGCTCCGATCTTCCTCAGTCGAGACAATTTTCTCCCATCAGAGCTTTTTGTGTAACGCATTTGGCCTAAACGTGCAGACTTAGCTTGACTGAAGCAACTTAGCTTGACTGAAGCCTTAGCTTGACTGAAGCAACTTAGCTTGACTGAAGCAACTTAGCTTGACTGAAGCAACTTAGCTTGACTGAAGCAACTTAGCTTGACTGAAGAGGGTCTGTTGAAGACTGCTATAAAAAGCTTTAGAGAACCAAAGTAAATACCAGCCAACATACAGCACAGGCAGGAACATAACACATAATTGCACAGAGATTAAAGCTAATGTCACGTGGGTGAAACAGATAACCCTATAATAAACATGTATACAAAAATTCCTCCACCAAGAAAAGTAGTCCCACCTCAGGCTGATTTCAAAAATATTACAACACAACACAAAAATATGGGCGACACCTCCAGTCAGCCAGTCTAATAGGCTGGTCTCTGTATCCCACTGGTCAGCTAAACAGAAAGACCCGCCCCCAAATTGACATTTGACAGTTGGGACGCTTAAATAAACAGCAACTTTTGATAGCACAACAAAAAAATTCACTGTAAACAAAATTTACAGATACTATAAGGACAAACAATTTATAAGTGCATACACACTGATTTTCATGTTTTGTTGGAACATTCCATAGACATAATGGTTTTTAAACTGTACAAACTATTTATTCAGTCCCCATACACTAAGCTAACCCTTACAGACAACTTTCTGCATTTTTAGATTTTTAAAAACGATCATTCTGCTTGTTTTCTTATGGGGATCTCAATATCCCCACACAAATATTTCCCTGAGGTCAAACTGGTATTACTTGTGGGCTTGCAGTCCCCACAGTGGTGTGAATACCAGCACACACACACGCACACGTTTTCAGGACATGTGGGCACAGTTTACAGGAAATTCGTATGGGTAGTTAACGGGTCAAAGAGACAGAAACAGAGGAATAACATAGTGATAGAGCAGAGGTCTAAAAACTGCTGCCAGTCAATAGCCAGTGAGTACATCAATAATGTATGACTGAAATTCTCTCACTGGGGCTGTGGAGAAGACAGTGGAAGAGGAGACGCACGCGTGTGTGTGTGTTTTCTGCATTATTTAACCATATTTCATGACTCACACCGGCATACGTACAAAATCTCTGTCAGAGATGACAAAATGGTGATCCTCGCTGCCTCACCTGACAACTATAGTATCCACATACTGTGACACTAATGAGAAAAAGCCGTCTTTGCCTCTTCCAGGAGCGTGGCACCCGGGCGCAGCTGCCGGGCGTGCTCGGAGCCCCTCGGGGAGGCCACGGTAAAGCCCTGTAACCTGTCTGCCCGTCAGCCTGTCAATTAGACCTTTGCAATGTACCAGGCGGGCAAAGGCCCTGAACTTCATCTCTGAGTCTCTGGGCATGGGGCTTGAGTTCGTGGTCCCGGTCAAAAAACAACTGTCAGATAAGCTAACTGATGAGACCCTTAAATGTAATTGCCAGCCATATGTTTGGTTTTCTGTCTACAATGCCACGTTTAAGCACCAGGCGGTAGTTTTGCAATCGTAAATAATAGCGTTAGCACACTTTAGAAGATAGCAGATGTTTAATTAAATCAGACAAAGATAAAGAGGTTTTATTACGACCCAATGGCGGCCAGTATTACGGCGAGATCTGAGATCAGTGGGACATCGGTCCCTAAACTGATAATTTAGCTCAGTCTGACAGCAGACATCCAGCTAACAATTTTAGGCTGTAAGAACGCCTCCTTAAAGTAACAAAAACGTTTAGAATGTTACTGTGAATGTTTAAAGAATGTTCAAGAATGTTATTCAAACATATTAGCAAACATTCAATCATATATATAGATATGATATGATATAAGATGTTACAAAAACATTGAGAGAACTTTGAGAGAACGTTAGCCAGAGAATGTTCCCTGTTAGCTGGTCTGTGAGCTGTTGTCTGAAGGATAAATAATTCAGCCGTCAAACCTCAGAGCAACAGGCTGACAGCTCTGCCTCTCTCGCACAAGCACACACGAGCAAGCGGTGGTCTACATCAGCAGGGCGGATGATGGGGGCTTATTGATTTCAACAAAGCAGCCAGACAGTGGGGCACTCTGACCCCAGGGGGGATGCATTATAATCCAGGTTTGATTATGTGAAATTAGAACCTCAGCACGAGTCCTTCTTTTGTTTCTGAAAGACAAACAGCATCAAAATTCCTCGCTTCAGCATAAACTAGAAAAAAACGTGTGTTTATGCATCTCAGCATGTTTGTTGGGCTGTCTTTGTTTGCATGTTGCCCCCTTCACATTTATAGAAGTCTGTGGTGTGTGTGTTTGTGTGTTGCACACACGTGTGTATACAGATGGCAGCTTGGCTACGCCCCACTGCTCTCTTGGCTGCTTCACAGGCATACGCTCAACGTGATTGGCTGCCCGGGTTTGGGGAAAGGGGGGAAATCTCGGCGATGACTCAGGTGGCCCCGTCTGGTACCAGTCATGTCGTAAACAAAGCCTCTTCCATTTCGCCGCGAGCCCATGACAGACCTGTGAAAAACTAATTTAGCAGAACCGCACGGACGCGACTGATGCGCCATCCTTCAGTTCACTCAGCACATCATGAGATCCTGGGACGGTGATGCGGGCCAATTTCTTTCCCTCCTCCAGGACAGAGGAGGAGATATATAAGATCTGAAAGGAACTCTGAAACACCACTGCAGGAAATAATAGGTCGAAAAAACACGAAGGAAAACACACGCAGTTCCATTCACCTCATTTAAGCCAGGAACTCTGACAGTCGCCTCTGTCGGAGAGGAAGCCACGAGGATATTCCGGTAATGAGCTTCACCTGTCTCTGGATCTCATTTTCTACATCCATCCGGCACAGAGAAAAGCAAACATGGCTACTTTATTTATTTGACTGGATATGCAGTCAAGCACCTCAAGATTATTTTTACTTACAGATAATATCTTACAGATATTGCCATTATTTAGGCCCTATCAATGATGTAATAAGTCAAAATCAGAGAGGAAAAAAAGTAAAAGTTCATAAAACAGTCACTGAGAAACCATGTTGGTCAATGACTGTTATAAATTTACAGTGTCTGTCTATATTACAGAGTATTCCAAAATCTCGATGTCTACAGTGGCTCCATCTGAACCATATTAAAAGGGTTATTTCAAATAAAATTTCAATACATTTATGCATTTGGCAGACACCTTAATTTAAAGCGACTTCTAACTCTGCTCTTAAACACCTGCTTGGAACCCTAAAACCCCGAATTTGCTTGTTCAGGTGGGTTTCATTAGAGTTTGAGCTTAACTCTGCAGTATGTTGATCCTCCAGGAACCAGATCTGAATAACCCTGGTCTTCAGACTCCAATCGCCTACCTGGTGCACACCTGCAACTACATTTACATTATCCAAAACGAGATAATGTAAATTATCTCGTTTTGTTCCATGGGCATCGAACCCACAGCCTTTACGCAATGTTCTACCAGTTGAGCTACAGGAACACAGTTCAGCTTAAGTAATACCCCAAACACTCTCAAAAATCTGTTGTGATTTTCAGAAGTCTGGTGTGATCTGACCTTATGATGTTTGCTTAAGAACATTAATCACTGTCTTTGGTATAATTCTTCTCCGTTTCTACTGCCCGCCCATTTGAAGCTCTGTGAAATCATCATACTCTTACTGCATCAGTATTATGATAATGCATTGCACGCTCTAAACGCATATAAATGAAGACAGTGCTTCTGTCAATAAACTGTCGCGTCTAGCTCCGGAGAGCAGGTCATGGAGAGGGGATGGAAAACCTGATAATGTGGAACTGGGCCTTATTAGGTGATAATTACCATATCAAAGGCCACCAACAGGAGGTGTGTTGAAGTATTAGCTCATGAGAGCCAACTACAGCTCGGTGTGTTTCTCTCGAGAGCAAGCGACACAGATACGATGCGCCCACACATTCAAACTGCGTCCATCGCTTTGTGCTGACAGCTCTCCAAATATGATCTTCACACAAGGACAGACGGAGTTCCTAGATTGATTCTTTTCACTGTCAGCCAGCAATGCCCTGGTTAGACGGAGAGTGGAGGCGCTCTTCTGACATGCACTGTATTCCAAAAAGGTGGAACCTGACATTACCATTGCATAACCAGGCAAAACAATGACATCATTCCGTCGGGGGCGTTTACGGTCACATTAGCAACCCAGACAAAGAGCATATGTGGATCTGACAGCTGCTGTGGGGTGGGTGGCAGGTGCCACTTGGGGCTCAGCCAAGGAGTGGCAGCTAAACCTGCAGAGGTGCTGGAGGGGGGATAGGGAAAGGGAGGGCTCAATCTACAGGAGGGCGTCATTTACCGCCCCTCATCACAAAATAAAGAAGACCACAAGCCCACTGTGACATTGAGCAGGGTGAAAGCGAGGATACATTGAGCGGATCTGTTTGGAAGCACGCAGGCACAGTTGGAGCAGGGCTCTCATCTCCATTATGGCCTCGCACAGGCGGAGACTCCACTCGAATTCGGACAGATGTGATCGATAAAAGGAGGACAGGGGTTTTGTTATTCCGGAATCTGTGAAGCCAAGTCTTTAAAAAGCCTGGACTCGATTAATGAGGAGTATCTCGGAAACGCTGCTGGGCACCGAATCAAGTCAAATGAGAACAGAGAAACGAAGCTGTTTTGAAAGAGAGATGGACATTGTGTTGTCAATAGCACACAGACTTTGCAACAGGAAAGTCAATCTAAGTTAGCCAGTAATCTGAAAACCGTATATTATTTTAACAGACAGCAACAAATGTTCTTGCAGTAACATTAATAGAATGTTACTAGAACATTCAAAAACAATTTTACCATTTTTGTTACTTAATGGAAATGTTAGGGAAACGTTCTTACAACCTAAAACTGTTAGCCGGGACCATGCTGAAACACCAGACCAGAATAAACCAAACACAAAACCTACAAAAGCACGTCTAAACATCAAAGTCTAAAAGCACTTCTTTAGTTCTAGTCACTGTGACAAAGACGCCCTCAGATATTTAGAGAGCAGCACAAAAACTGTTTTCTGTCACTCATGGGAATGAAGTCATTTCCATGCATTTGTCTCTCAGGCAGACTGAGAGAAACAGAAAGCGAGTCACAGTGTACCGCCTCTGTCAATTAGACAGCTAGCGGTAATGATAGCATGCTAGCAGCGTTTCTGACAGAACCGAGTCTGATTACTTGAACTGGAAGTCAGTTCTCTGTGAGACTTCTCTTTTGTTTAATTAGGCCTGTAAATGATTATTGCAATTAAAGCCTGCAATTAAGAGACTGAAGCTGCACTGTCAGTGACATGACGGATGCCGGCGAGACCTTGGCGTGGTAAGGCTACAACGTTACGCAGTCGCGCGGTAACAGCTAGAATGACTGTTGATATGCTACAGCATTTTACTTGCAGATGTATTATCTTACCAAACAATGACACTGTCACCAGGAAGTCACAAAGCTCGAACACAACTGTGGTAATTGTCACACTCCGTTTTTAATACCATACAGAATAAATGATTGTTCACAAGTTCACATTAACAGCTTGGAAGACTCAAAACGTTCCTAAAATTCACAGAGAGAAATAAAAATAGTAAAAACTCCAGAGGAAGATTTTACAGCTGAAAGTCTGCGCTTTCAAAACATGAGAGATGAAATCTGAAGATTCTCAAAGATCTGAGCATCCAATGTTTCAAAAAACATCAAGATAAGAACTCAAATTAGGAATAACACCAAATTCTCCGTTTTGTCTTTTTCTTTGTTCTGATCTTTATCCTAAATGTTTCTTTAAACGGTTACTTGTAAAAACAGACACGAATGAAACAAACAATACTTCTGAGATACAACAAATCAAACAATTTGTTTTGAGGACCATGAACGATCTCATCGTTTTTTTCCTTTAATCTCGAGAGAATAAAGGTTGCTCTTTCATTGCTCAATTTTACTTGTGCAAGACTGTTTTCCTTTGTGCACATTTTTCGATGGAACAGCAGGGACCGTGTTTAACCACTCACCACTGCTAGCGCTTGTCAAGCCATTTTACCTTATTGACGTCTCTCGACAGGTGGTCAGACTCGAGATTGACAAACAACAGAAAGATTGCGAAGCTCGATACAGTTTTACCTCCATCTATACCGCAGTTTTGCTTACTAACTGTTATCCTGTGGCCTTCACTTAATAAAGCATCAAATGGGCCCTAAAGCAGCCATGCGGCAGACCTCAGGTACCCACAACCTCATTTGAGACTATTAAATCAACACAGCACTGAATGTCCCCTAGAGGCCTGCAAGACAGCGAGAAACGTTCAGCAGGTACAGACCACGCCGCTAGCTCATGCTAACGTTTGAGTGAACACCCAAAGTGACAGCCCAGCTAACAGGGAACGTTCTCAGAATGCTGGGTAACGTTCTCTAAAAGGTCTGTCAATCTTATCAAAAACATTCTTGCAGTAGCCTTTTTTTGGCTTTTGTATCATATATATCAAAAACATCATTCTTAAGTAGGTAGTGGAATGTTCCAAAACACGTCACAGATTTAAAAACGTTGGAATAATGTTTTTATAACCAAGCAATAATGTTAATACAACATCTAAAAAACTGGATGTTTTGAACGTTCCTAGAACTTGTTTGTTACCTAAAACTGTTAAGTGGGACAGCCTTGTCTGTGCATGCTGTACTAAATCTATGACTAGGTCGACAGGCCAGAGGTCAGCATGGGGTACTTGCAGGCTGTTTACTAACAAAAACAAAGACCTTTCCCCCCTTAGACACAGAATGTTCAGCTAAATGACAGAAGACGCTACTTTGTTTGCTCGGCGAAGCAAACTATTTATCGACAGCACAGATGCCTCTGGGGGAGGGAAACTGAGAGAAAGTGTCTTAAAGGCAATGCCGCTTTTCATTTTACAGTTGATCGGGGCTGACAAGAATTTTTTATATTAAATAATGAGGTTAGAACCGGCCAATGGTTCCAGTGCACAAAACCAGATTAGTGCTAATCCCTTCTTAAGTCAATTAACGATGCATAGGGCAGGATTAATGCAAACGGAGAGACGCGCTTCATTGGCCAGAGGAACGCATGCGATTGCTTTCTTGTAGCTCAGTGGTTAGAGCATGGCATTAACAACGCCAAGGTCATGGGTTCGATCCCAGGGATTGCACATACTCAGAAACAATGTATAGTACAATGCAATGTAAATCGCTTTGGATGAAAGCGTCTGCCAAATGCATAAATGTAAATGCTCCACCTCATAACTCAATAAGTTGAGTTTTGGAAAGGTTTGTTCCAGTCCCAAAGGCAGATCGGAAATCTGCTAAGTTCATCTGCAGAAGAAAAAAGGTCAAAAAGATCCAATATTTCAACTGTTTTTCCAAAACAGCAATGAGAGTAAAATGAAACTGTTGCTGAAAAATTCCTTTATGTACTTCCTCCAAAAATACCTCAGTAATATCTCACGTTTCCTCTAGAGTCTCAGGAAAGATCCCAACAAAACTCAACACCAAATTTTTTAATAAAGTCCAAATGATTGATTATGCCATTAACTTAATTTTACAGTAAACATGAATTTTACAAGCTCTGTATTCTTTAATTTGTAATCTGTTTTTATCGCTCCCGAAGAGTTTTATGTGAGCAACCAGAAGTTCAGCAAAAAAAAAGAGCCGGTCTTCCCTCTTCAATAACATGTTCAGGGTTCTGTGACTCTTGTTTGGGGCTCTTTCCAATCTCAAAGAAATCTGCTGATGTGTCTGTAAGGGGAATAGCAAGAGTATCTGCCAAAAAGGCCTTTCTGAGCCCCTGTGTCCATATACAGCTGACCTGTAGGTTGACCCTGGCAGTTTGATACACTGCGCCGGGCCAAGCACTGACCCGTACAGAGCAATATATGCTACGTTCAGACATAAAGCCTCCAGGTGCCCAGAGCGAGCCTAAGATTGGAACCAGCTCTGGCAGAATGAGAGATCTAAATAGCTTCATCAATAACGCTGGACGCAGAATGTATCGACAGGGGCATTTATCCTCATCTGTCCCTCTGTCAATAGCAAGTGAAGCTGTCAACTTGACACTTGGGCTAGGACCGAAAACGTAGCCCTGGTGAGCACCCTATCATTAGAATTGATTCCTCACCTGCAACACTCTATAGCTCAAGTAGTGACCCTGTTAAAAAACGAGATAAAAACGAGTAATTTAAAAGACTCGCTACACTGAATCATTTAGAAATGACTCCTTGAATCTTTTAAGTCATCAATCAGAGAGGTCTGTTTGGCATTTTACTGAAAGTCCATTTTTCACATACAAGGAAAGTTATAAAATTAGGTATAAAGTTATAAAATGCATGTGTACTTTGGTATCTTGCTAAATCTAAGCGCAATCTGAAACATCTCTTTTAAACTCAAGGAGACAAATACGAGATTTTCAGAAGATAAAGTGGAGAAACAGGAGATGTTTACTAAGTCACTATTTGCCCCCCATTTAATCTCATTGCGAAAACATTTGAGATACTAGATGTCCACTCTGCCACTAGGCATCACTATTGGACTGGTCCCATTTCTCACTGATAATGCTTAAAAAAGAACGTTTCATATCTCCCTGTCAATTACCGCGGCAGCTACAGTTCATCTCACTCTCTGGCTGAGTGAGTGACAATGATTGGTTGATCCAGAAAAGACAGAGGTCATTGGTCAAGACACTTTCCTTGTTGCCGTTTTTTAGCAGAAGCAGCTGCTCTTTCACAGGGTCACCAAAGGTCATCTGCTCAAGGGCAAGTCAGGCTAAGAATGAACACTTTCATTTTTAAATTCGTCTGCACTTTGAACACAGTCCCTTAGTTTAGCTTATTGCCAGCTGCAGATTTCAGCACAAGCAGGTCTCTTCCTGTGCACTGTGTGTAAGGATCAGGGGCCGAGTGTTAAGTGAATATTAATCCTTCTTTGTTCCTATTAATCACATTCTTCGCTCTACTGACTTCCTGTTAGTCCTTTTATCATATACACCCCACCCCCCAAACACTGACACACACACATTTACAGACGACACACACACGCACACACAGACACACACAATTACAGACTGCTGCACACACTGACACACACACATTTACAGACGACACACACACGCACACACAGACACACACATTTACAGACCGCCACACACACTGACACACACACATTTACAGACGACACACACACAGACACACACATTTACAGACCGCCACACACACTGACACACACACATTTACAGACGACACACACACGCAGACACAGACACACACATTTACAGACCGCCACACACACTGACACACACAATTACAGAACGTCTTACACACACATATTTACAGAACGAGACACACACACACTCACAGAAAGCCGCACACACACTGTTTCGCAGCTAACGCAATGCTCCACCAGCTAAGCTACAGGAACGTTGCTTCCCGGTGCAAAACTTGCCTCTACATTGTAGCTAGTGGTTGCCAGGGCAATGCTGTATGGTTGCTACGGTGTCCAAGAGAGTTTTTAATAATTGCTATGGGGTTGCTAGAGTGTGGTTGCTAGGTGGTTGGATACCCAAAGAGCTCAACCCCTAAATCCATTTGATATGCTGGTTCTTAAACATGGCTTGGGTTCCTAATTCAATGTAAGCCTGTGTATTTTTATACACGGGGTTAGAGGTTTGCTCATATCCATAACCCTAAGTATTGTATAAGATATTGTAATGGAGATATTTCTTTTTTATGAAGCACCACTACTCAAGTACAATAAAAGGGGAACCATGAATATGCTAAGGGGAGTAATGTAACATTCAATTTCGAGTCATGCATTTGCAATGGCTCCAATTTTGTAGGACCGTGCAGAACATGGAGATGTTTCCAGACTAGACAGACTTCAGACGGATAATGGAAGAGGAGTGTTATTTTAGGAGATGGCTGGGATGGGCTACGAGAGAGACAAGAGCCTCAAAACAATCACTCTGGGTGAAAAATCCCATTTTCCTGTGTTTGATAACCACACGGTTCATTTCCAGCACATTTCCTGGACAAAGGTGTCTGTGTGAAAATGATTCTAAATGTGTGTGGTGTGTGTGTGTGTGTGTATATGCGCTTGTTATTCCCAAATGTCCCCACAAATTTGATTATGGAACATACAAAATTATGCTTTTTTGAAAATGTAAAAATGCAAAAAGGATTGTGAGGGTTAGGTTCAAGCGTGGGGTGAGGGTTAGGAGATAGAATTTACAGTTTGTACAGTATAAAAGACATTAAGTCCCCACAAAGTATAGCATACTAAAGTGTGTGTGTTTGTGCCTACGAAGACGAAGGGTGTGCAAAGACACAGAGCAAATAATCTGCTTCCTCAAGACATGGAAAAGGGAAGCCATGCATGGATTTTAAATTTCACAGCTGAGCACATGGAGAGGAATTGCTGGAGCGGAACTGCGGAGGCTGTTTTATTTGGTTGATGATCTCGGTAACGTTGCTTTTATGAGAAGGGGTGGGGTGGGGGTTGCGAGGAGCAGATCTCAGATTCTCAAGTTCAGTCTGAGCTTCTAACACGACATAACTGAAGCAACAGAAGAGAACGACAGCAGCACATGTCTAGGGAATCAAGTTTGGTTGGGAAAGCCGACACCCCTTTCACAAGCTTTTCCACGTTCGTCACACCAACGGAAATTTCACGCAACTCCTAATAGTTCAAACCAATATCTGAAAGTGTGATGAATTTAGACCGAGATGGACAGACAGTGTGTTTGATGAGGTCACCCTGAGGAAGACTGTACTGACCACTCAGTGGTTTCTCTTTCACAGCTCAGGAGATTTGATGGAGATCTCGTCGTTCAGTATCAACTTTGCCCCAGTTTTTTCCCAGATGAGAAAAAAACTGAAACAAATGAGACATCTGTAACAATAACATTCAAGAGTATGGATCTGTAAAACTGATGGAGCTAAAATAATCTCTAATGGAGACATTTGTGAGAGTTCTGGGTCTTTTTCTCCTGAGAAATATCTGAGACACGGGAGGCTTAAGCAAACATTTGCCCTCCATTTAGTCTCAGTGCTGCCTAGGAGAAACCATTAAGATATTACATAGACCTCATCAGTGGGTACCTGTCCTGTGGGCTAACTGTTCTTCAGTGATCTGGCCATCACTGATGACTCACATGACTCAGTTTGTCTAGATAAGACATGTTTACAAAGCAGCTGACGCATTCATATCATGTTAACGTAACTAACGTTACTGCAAGAACCATTTTTAAACATCTTGAAAGAACTTTTAGAGCCACTGTTCAGGGAGCGTTCCCTGCTAGCTGAGAAGATTGTGAGGTATTCTTAGTCTTTGACACGCATGGCAAATGTGCATGACATCGTGAGGCCTCCGTGTCTGTTTTTGAGACTCTCTTTGTCTCTCTCGCCCACCGCGCTCTCTCTCTCTTTCTCTGAAGCTGTTATCAGCTAAAACAGCTCTGACCTTTCGTAGCTGTTAGCCTCTGGCTCTCTTCCCCAACCAAACAGCCAAAGCACTTTATCACAACGCTATGAATTACCAGAGCAAGGACACCATCTCAACGCCTGCGTGATCTAAGACAGTGCGCACTCCCGCTCTGCTCTGGACCCTCTTTCTTTCAGCCCCTTCACAGACAGTCTGTTAACAGGGCTGACACAACATGACAGCAGTTGGACGATGTATTTGTGCGGACTAGCTATGTGTTTTCCTGTACTGCTCTTGTAGAGAAGCCATTCACATCCCTGTAACATAACTGTAGACCTATCGAAGAATAATACACCTAAAAGTAAATACAAATATCATCATTACAGACATTTTTTAAGAATCTCCATGCAGCTCTTTCTATTACAACAGCAGTTTATAGTGTTTAAATGTGTGGACCAAAATACAAAACACAAAATTAAAGGAAATGAATAGGTTTATGTGCTCCCTGGTAATCAAACCCACAACACTGGTCATAGGTCACATAACAGGTCCTTACGCACAGCTATCATATGGATTTAGAAGATGTATATATTATGCATAAGTCACAAGTGAGAGCAAGACAGAATAATGATGGAATCTGGATTTTGGGGAAAACAATTCTTTGAACATTTTGGATTTTCTTAAAACAAGGTCTTCACATCTACAGTGAATGTTTAGAGAGATAACTCTGCATTACAGTCTGTCTCTGTGAGTGCGTGTGTGTGTGTGCATGTGTGTGTGCATGTGTGTGTGTGTGCATTTGTCTGTATTTCAGTGTGAGCAAATCCGACTGAAATCTATTCGTGGGATCGTGAGGGACGCCTATGCATATGAAATGAGTTTTATTATTTATACACAAACACACAAGATACGGCCTCATAGAAAATAATTATAGATGCTGAGGGGGAAATGTGCTAGTGTGTGTGTGTGTGTGTGTTAGGTTACACATTAGGGTGAGCATGCTGGAATGCTATCTGCAAATCCATTGTTGCTCGAGGTGTCTGATGCATGTGTGCATGTGTCAGTTTGTAGTTGTGTATCTGTATCCACATTATGAAGATCTATGCATTCATTTGTACCATATCCACCTATATAGACCATATATATATTTCACTCACATAGATGCCTGAAGGTGCAACAACATTAAAGACAACATAAAATAACGTTTGCATTGTATTTACCCTCTGTAATATTACCTACACATATCACATACCAACACACAAGCACACTTCCTACAACACCTAGAACTTTTTTGTTACTCAATGGAAACATTATAGAAACGTTCTTAAAACCTACAATTGTTAGCTGGGTTCCATGGGCCTTTAATCGACCATTTTGGCTCCTCTTAGCCATCAAGCATGCAGGCAGTATACTTCACATCCCCAGAGAACTGCAATAACTACCCTAGTTCAGCCATTTTGGCTCCATTTTCATTAAATTACACACAATATGTGGCTATTACGAGCTCCATTCCGGCTCTGTTTCCTGATAGTGTCAGAGCTAGCGCTGAAAGGTGAATGCTAATCCCGTTGCTCTGCGGAGTGTGAAACGTGACTGACCGACTCCTCAAACCCTCTCGAGCAGGGTGACAAAGGCCGCGTGGCGTTCATCACCATTTCTTGCCTCTCTTAGCCCAACAAGTGCGCACCTCACACCTGCATCCTGAAAATTAACGCTACTCAGAGGAATGAGTCAGAGACGGCAGATGCTGTGAGGAGAAATACCTCAGAGCGTAATCGAACCTGAGGCGGCCTCAAGGAGCTCATCGAGACCAGCTATGCCTCTCGACGCGGCCGCTTAATAATCTGTGATATTGAATTTAATCACCTGAAACACTTAAAACAGGACAAAAGAGGGTGGAGTAATGATGGAACATACTGATGGCTCTTTCATGACAGAATGGGTGTGAATTACTGAGGTTTCAGCTAAAATTGCTCCCTGTAGACCCTGTCGACTATTCAGCACTGAGAGGAGATTCATAGCAACGCAGGAATCTTCAAAACAGGAAGAACTGCCTGATAACATTTGGGATGCTGCACTGATGCCCTGGGACAGGGCTATTCAACCCCAAAGCTGACAATTTTAGGTTGTGAGAACGTTTTCCTAACGTTTCCATTAAGTAACATCAAAACGTTATTTTGAAAGCTTGAAAAATGTTCAAAAAGTCTGTTTTTTTACACACTGTATTACCATTATTGCTTGGCTATAGGAACGTTATTCAAATGTTATTATTAAAACATTGCACTTACCACTAAGAACAACGTTTTTGATATGTATGATACATAAATTGAGAAACCTTCTACTATCGTTACTGCAAGACAAAATACTGAGAACAGTATCTTCATCCTTCTGTCTCATGATCATGTGCCGCCCAGCGGAGCTTACCCAGCATGCATTGGGGGTCCTGATACTGATGCGTGTACTGATGTGAATCTGTCTCTCTGTGCATTAAACCACCTCTCTCATTACCGTCTCTTCCCTCTCGCCACACCCGAGCCCGTCCCACTGCCCGCGTCCCACCCCAGAGGGGATATCAGCCCTCTCGAAGGGATGTTAAAAAAAGCTGGAGATGTTGGGAAGCGGCCGAGCCATCCATCTGTAGACTAAGAAGGCATTGTCTCTTTCTATTCTCCTCTAGAGACTCTTCCTCTTTTTTCTCACTCCCTCTTTCTTTAGTCAGAATTAGGGTTGGGCAGTATGACTGTATATATATATTGTACCAAAGTAAAACAACCAGTGGAGATATACATGTACACTGTTCATATATATATGATTGATATATAAATTCAACAACAAGCAGAAAACTATATTGTACTCTGTAAACTGTGGACGGTCTCTACAGTTTCAGATCCCATCATATTGTTAAAGTATTACTGGATTGAATATAATGCATTAACGCTGCAATCTGTAACTTTTTGGGGTTAAAAATGCACAAAACTGTACATACTGTATTGATTATGTAAATTAGGTATTGAGCGAGTACATGACAGATCAGTGTTCAACACAATTTACTGACATTACCCCGATTCACAAATGTAAGTTTAAAATAATGATGAAGCATTTGAGGGTCGTTCGTGGGGGCTGGTTTTGTGGGAATTGCCAGGGTTGAAACTGCTATAAAAATAACGCTGCAATAACCTGCAATTTTATGTTTTAAATAGAGATGGCAGTAGAGAGACAAATGGTGCAGATTGCAGCATTTTCATTACATTTCCCAAAGAAATAAGAAAACTATATGTTGATATGTACGGCTGTGATATTAGACAATATACCACAAGTCTAAAATGAAACACATTAGGCATTGTGTGTTTTTCTATTATACGAAAAGGTCTCTCTCTCTCGTTTTCTCTCTCTCTCTCGTCATTATACTGTCAAGTGTGTGTGTGTGTGGGGGGGGTGTTGGGGTGGTGATGACCTTGTTCGTTCTCTGCTCCTTTAGCTGTCCCTCCATCACTCTCTCCTTCACTGACACAGCCCCTCTTATTCTGTCTTTCATTAGTGGCTGCTGTCATCCTCTCTAAGACAGTTATGGAGTGGAGGAGAGCACATTCATGTGTGTGTGTGTATATATATATTCTGACCTGTCTCTCTGACATGACGTAGATGAAGCTGTTGTCCAGGGAGAAGGCCATGTCTCTGAGGATGGGGCTTCCATCTTTGATCACCGGTAGAGTTTCATACTGGACACCACCATGAGGAGGCCCATCAACCCGAATCTAAGAGAGAGAGGGGGGGGGGCGAGATAGAAAGACAGAAAAAGGGAAAGACAAAGGACGACAGAAAGAAAGATTATATAATTAGTGGAAGTTCGCCAGGTAACATTACAAACGTTTTCCAAGGCTTTGTGCAATGGGTTTTGTAGACAAATATAAACGTTGCTTATAAATGAGTTTCTTTGTAAACACTCAAAAAGCCATTAAATATGTGAGCTGGACCAGATAGTAAATGAAATGAAGCCAAAACGCATAATTCCTTCAGTGCAGTTTAAAAAACTGTATCCCAGCTGAATACTTAATGAAGTCGGTTGACAGAATGCCCAGAACTGGAAACCAGGAAAAGGTGTGACTACTTGTTAAAGAGCTAAAATCTAAAATACATTTAACAACAATACAAATGATTGGTTTTAATGTCTTATTTTCTTACTTAGGAAACCATATCACTATGGATGAGGTCAAAGGTCAATAACATCATATGGAATACAAGTTTACAGCACAGATTTGCATATGCATCAGTCTCCACCCACAATTATTACTCGCCCCCACAACAACCAATTAAAAGACTTGGACACATTGTGTCTGTCCTGCATGGGGTGTGCATGTCTGACCAGGGTCAGAGTCAGGGCACATGTCTGTCTAGCAGGACATCACAATAGAGCAGATGAGGAGAGAGAGAATGATCCAAACGTTGATGGGGTGGGGGGTNTACAGCACAGATTTGCATATGCATCAGTCTCCACCCACAAATTGTGCTTGCCCCCACAACAACCAATTAAAAGACTTGGACACATTGTGTCTGTCCTGCATGGGATGTGCATGTCTGACCAGGGTCAGAGTCAGGTCACATGTCTGTCTAGCAGGACATCACAATAGAGCAGATGAGGAGAGAGAGAATGATCCAAACATTAATGGGGTGGGGGGTTTGGGGGGGGTGGCTTGGGGACAGACCGAATGTCATTCAACTCAACCAAGCTAAGTTCAAGGCAAAAACATGGAGTTCTTAGCTAGTCTTTCATTAGGCATCAAACTTAGATGTGTCTTCTAAAATTAATTCGGTCTCATTAAATTTTGACGAGAATGTCAGAGTGAATTTGGAAATCCATGACTTTAATTTTAACTTGGGCAAATCTGAGTACAGTTTGAGACTTTATTAGGAATAACTTCTGAAACTCTGGGGAAGAAATATCTATTGAATCTTTATCTCTGATAAATATCTGAAATATCTAAAGAATCGAGAGACCCAAAATCTCCATTTGTTCTCCAATCTGACTGGTGTCTCAGAGAAGCAAGAGAGATATTAATGAGATGTACTCTGTGATATTTGTTTTCTGCGGAAAGACAGAGCAGAATATAAACATGAGTAAATTCGGTTCTGTGTGTGAATGAGTACAAATGACACACCGAAAACAGTTTAGCTAGAAATGTTATGCCTGATTTGACATATCTGATCCAGTTCTCGGACACCTTCTAAATGGGTGACAATCATCATAACTGTTAGACTCAACGCAACGGTTTTAAACCAAAACATGAACAAGTTACGCTTTTCTGCAATCTCCCTCGACACGAATCAGTGAGAAAAGTCCTCAAAAGCTCCACGTTCATGTTCAACTAGAGGCCTGTTCAACATCGGTCCATTCCAACACATGTAAAACCAATCTGTGAGCCGTAGTCTCCCATTCCACTAAACGGACATTTACAGCACACAGTCGTACCGCAGTAACCGTGTTCATACATAAAATAGTCAGCCAGTCAACACGGCCCGTTTTCTTGTGCTTGGCTGAGCATGACCCCAATACGACCCAACGTGCATCTTAGGAACCTTATGTCACGGAGAGCTGTGTGTCCATTTTGAGGAACATTCTTCATTTGCAGGCAGGAAGTGAGTCTGGCTTTCTGGCTGCAGAGGTAAATGTTGTGTTCGGGGCGCCTGCAGGGAAGCTAAAAGCGATCAGGCGGGGATAGTGTTGCACAGAGAATGCAGGTGTGTGATCAACATTGGCAGGAATATAAATGTCATAGTTAAACAGGCAACACTGTCTGTCTGCACTCACACACATATGAATGGCTTTATCCAAAGCATCTTAGCATCATGGACAGTGTGTACACACGCGCGCATATTGTACATACTGTATGAGACACAAATGCAAAACCAGCTGTTGGGCAGAGAACCAAAAATCTGTAGTTTCATCATTTCCTTCCCAGCCAACAAGAAACGTTCTCAGATCGTTGACCAACATTCTCTAAAAGCTTTCTCAAAGTTATCAAAAACATTCTTGCAGAAACATTATGTATATGTATATTTTAAAAACGTTATTTTTACGTTGTTAGTGGAACTGTTTTTGTTA
Organism: Botia almorhae; assembly: GCA_036877575.1. Classification (NCBI taxonomy): domain Eukaryota; kingdom Metazoa; phylum Chordata; class Actinopteri; order Cypriniformes; family Botiidae; genus Botia; species Botia almorhae. The sequence continues at coordinate 2,443 of JAZGTJ010003408.1, read as the reverse complement.
CTTAGGGGAAATGTTTGGGAAACGTCCTTACAACCTAAAATTATATTTGGGTTATTGATTTTCTGTTTCTTTTTCTCTATGATATTATTATCATTATTCTGGAGTCTCATTCTCTCGTTATTGTTCTTCGAGATTTCTGCTCATCTTCTCCCTTCATTTTTCGACAACATTTGCTCATTACTTTTTCAGTATTGGCTCTGGATCCGTACGTACATTATGGATGGCTGCCGTCCCTTTGGCACCAGTGAAAGTGCAGCTGTCTTTCTCATTGGGAGAAATTTCCTCCCACGCAAAGACACACACATCACATAATCTCAATCACATGCTGCAGGTGTGTTCCTCCTATGTGCTTGTATATTCAACAGTGTGTGTGTGCTACATGGCCGAGTGTGTCCCGTGGTGCCATCAGTATAAGAGATTTCACCTTGAAAGAATTCCAAAGCCGTCACGCATGTAAAAGAGAACCAGACCTGTACCTGTTTCTGATGTTACACCACAGAGCAGCTTGGCTAGTGAGGAACCTCCGCAGAACACGACATGAAACATACCATCAGCCAATCACCTTAGCTGAAAAGGTCATGTGATTTATCACTTGGGAGCCGCAGGAAAATGTCATAACAACACTGACTGGCTGATGGCTATACCAAAAACAGATGCTAAAAGCAAGTAATAAAATTTGGTCTCTGACTAGCTTTTACATATTCATTTCTCTACCGATATCAGAGTGGCTGCGTGTCTAGATGTTTGTTTATTCTCACATTCAAAAGCTTTTTCTGGTTAACATGACAGCACGCTGCAGAAGACTCACTCCCACACAGTGTGAACACATGATCTCTGGCATACAGTTACACTCACCCACATCTGAAAACACAATTAGGTGACCAAGCGTTGAATAGATTATAGATGTTAAAGCTGCAATCTGTCAATGTTTTTCCTTGTTTCGTTTTGTTCACTGGGCCGATTCCGTGGGAAACGTCTGTCTGTAAACAGAAAGAAGATCCGGCTACTATATCTCATGTCCAGGTACTGCGGATGGTGCAGCGTTTGTAGCTTGTTCTTACAGCAGTTGTTTAGAATTTAAACTTGTCATCCATGTTAAGAAAATAATACCACAGGTAACCTGCAATGGTATGTTTTGAACAGAGATGGCAGCCGAGAGACAAATGTTACAGATTGCAGCTTTAACTACCTCCTCTTATGCTTTAAAAGTATTGAAAATAAATTTAACAAAAATAGGAAGCACGTACACATACGCACAGCCATCCTACAACAAGAAAGAGACCTGCAAACGTGTCTGTAGATACCGTAGCTGCGGTAGCTGCGGTAGAGACACAGGAAGTGATGATGTCATTTCCTTAGCGTACTAATGGAGCTTTTAGTCATCGCTGACAAACCCTGATTTCACTCAAAGCCATACTAAGGTCTATGTGCCCTGAGAAGGCCATTATCTTGTTTTTGTTTTATCAGACCATCTCTGTGCTGAAACAGCTTAATCTTTTCTTTAGCACTGCCATTATATATTACGCCTACTGTACCCTAATGTGGAACCTTTTCCAATACAGTATTTACGCTCCTCATTCTTCTCAAAGTAATCACATGACAGAGATCACGCACAACTGAGGGAGAGAGTCATTTAATGACAACACAAAGCTCTTCCTGCACCGTGTGAAACAGAAACCTGTTATGTTTTTAAAAGACATTCAGAAACAGTATTTACACTCTCGTTTATATTTTTAGCCCTAATCGTTTTGACCAAACCACCCAGAAGCAATCAAAGAGTCCGCATATACTTTCCATATGTATTTTTCTTATCCTCTCTATTAAAAGGCTCTGAAAAGCACGAGAGCACAAGAAGACCATTTTTAGGTCACCATGGGGACTTGTACACAATGGATGTCCTTGTTTAAATATGTGCGCATGACAGCGAAAGAGGGCCAGAGACAGAACTCATACTGACAGGGTAATCTGTCCTGTGGCAGAAGATCTCTGATCTTCAGTAATCCGTTTTAAGTGTGTAGACCGATGCAGTCTGGGAAAGAGAGAGAGAGAGAGAGAGAGAGAGAGAGAGAGGCTACTCGGCCACCTGCACACGCTAAATAGAATTACACCGAAGGAGATTCCTCTAGATTGACTGATCTCACAGGTCAAAGGTCATGGCTTTTCCAGTAAGAAAGGGGTCACGCTAAAGGAAAGGCTTAGCCGTCAAAATAAGGCCAACCTGACCTTGGCCACTGTTCAAACCTCACCCACTTATTAAACATTAAAGAGAAGATAGAGGGGGCCAAAGTTACACTGCGTGTCACTTCCCGGCGAACAATTTTAAGTTGTAAGAACATTTCTCTAACGTTTCCATTAAGTAACAAACACATTAAAAATGTTATTTTGTTATGTTGATCTCGCAGATGTATCATTTATTATAAAGTGTGTTATATTCCAATAACAG